>JAHWFP010005552.1:16051-27542 GCA_023313725.1 Lithobius niger
CCCCCCCCCCCCCCCCCCCCGAAGTTGAAATAAACGTGACCGCTGTATCTACGATCCGTCCGCACTAATTCATTCGTTTAGGTATCTGTAGCCCCATAAACCGTAAATGGTCGACGCATGTTCTAAATGTTCATTGTAGTGCCCTGTCAACCGTCAGCTGTAACAAATGTTTGTTTAATTGTACTTAAGACTGTCACAACAAGAAAAACAATTGAAAAATAGTTTGTGTCTTCCCTTCGCAGAATCGTAGGCTTTTATTTCATTTGTGAAAAAGTATAATATTTGTGTAAAAGTATAATATAAACTTTTTTTTTTTACTTTTGATAAAATATTGATTTAACAAAATTGCAAAATCGCCTTGCAGCTCAGAAAGGTTCTTTTTCATGGCTTTTATTTCTTTGGTCTGAAGTTTACACTCGACTCTTGCCCCGCGATTGTACTTTCGACAGTCTATTTTACTTGAGTTTTTCCTCGTGGCCTTCCCACGGTTTAACAGTATTTGGTAAGGAGAGGAACTACCTCAGGAATCGAACTGGAAACCTCCGATCACCCCTGGGGGCAGAGATAACGTTTACCCGTAACCGCTGGCAGTCTATGACACTTCCTTGGCCAGCTCTGAATGGCAGCAAGTTTGTCAAGGTCCCCTTGCTAGTCACTGATCAGACCATCTTCTTCAGTCAAGTATTGGTTCATGTTCACGTACTTAATTGGGACTCAATCAGGTTTCATTTTCTTTACAAATTAAATTAACCGAGTTCAGTTTAGAATTATATAGACCCTGAAACAGGCCCTTAGCCACCATTGAAGAGTGGGGGTTGGCATAAGTCTACGTTTTGGTCCTTTAGGCTGCAGTGAATGACTATGAACTGCTGGTGTGCTGGTGGGCAACTGGGGAGGAGTCAGTGGAGGGAGCGTAGAAAATTTCTTTTTAAATGAACTACCGAAAGGAGAAAAGTAGTGAAATCTTTTTCTGAGTTATTTCCCAAATGACTAGGTTTAGAGGTATTACTGAAAAAAAAAAACAACTTCCACTTTCACTTGAATGGAACGACGAATGATGAAAAAAATGGCGAAACCTTTTACTCAGTTTTTTTTCCAAAACAACTTGGAGAAAAGCTTCCACATTTCAGTTCGACGTGCGCCATTTTCATTTTATTCTCCCTGGTTTCAGGGTCCCTTTGGGTTTATAAATCGGTTTATTATGGACATGGGGGCCTCCCCCCTTAAAAAAGTGTGGGGTCCAAAGATGCATGCAGTTGCGTAAATAACGGGGATGTGGTGGGTGGTGGGGAGTCAAGAGCCCCCGTCCACCTAAAAAAATACGAGCCGAGGGGCATTAAAATCATTAAAAAATCTAAATTCGCTATTTTCTTCATGACTTTTTTTCGATGAAGCATAGAAAAGTAAAGCAAGAAAAGCAATTGCACAACAAAAATAAAGTGCTCGTAATTTTTCTACCACGGGCGTAAACGGGCGGAGGGGGCGAACGCACTAGAATTTATCCTCCCTCTGAAAAATAGGTACACAGCTACGACTGAATGCTACTAAGTCAGAGTCACATCAGTTGATTCCGGGTCAAATGACTTGAATGAAGCGTAAGTGCATAAAGGTGATTTGCTGCACTATTATTCCTAGTTTATGATATTCGCTGATGGTTTAATTTCCAATTTATTTTATAGTAAATCTAAGTGGCAGGGGGGGGGGGGGGGGGGGAAGGATAGAGACGGATCGCAAGATCGTGTGTACACCCAGTAGCATGCACAGACATCTGAGAGGGCAGGGGCAACTTTCAGTAAAAGGGCATGCTGAAGCTTTATTTTTCTGGCGAACCTTTTATTTTTTTAAATTTTTGCTTGTCGGTCACTTTTTTTTCCATTTTGGCCCCTTTCTTGGGCTTCCTGTCTTTTATTTAGGACTCTAGTCCCTTTCTCCTCGCTGCGACCAGCATTTTTCAGCGCAGAAAAGCAAACTAGAGCATATTTTTTCTCCAAAAAGGGTAAAAAAGGGTATTTTGTCCAAAAAGGGTAAAAAAGGGTATTTTGTCCAAAAAGGGTAAAGAAGGGTATTTTCTCCAAAAAGGGTAAAAAAAGGTATTTTCTCCAAAAAGGGTAAAAAGGGTATTTTCTGCAAAAAGGGTAAAAAAGGGTATTTTCTCCAAAAAGGGTAAAAAAGGGTATTTTCTCCAAAAAGAGTAAAAAGGGTATTTTCTGCAAAAAGGGTAAAAAAGGGTATTTTCTCCAAAAAGGGCAGGGCCAAATCCCCCCGCACGCCACTGTGTGCACCACTAGAAGTGGGCAAGTTAGAATTGGCCGCGATGAAGTATTGCCAGATTTTTTTTCCAATATACACTATATCAAATTTTTAATAAAATTAATGAACAATAAATTCAGGTTGTATTATAAGACGTATAATAGAAATGAACATACCACATTGTTACTCAATTTAAATTACTTTTTAGAAGATTTAACTTAATAACGCAAATTTCACTTACGAAAACGGCACGTTGAATATACAGCTTTTTCTTTACGTGGTTTCGCTTAGTGCAAAGCAACATATGTTCGATTCGTGTGCCCTGTCACATTGCATTCTTTTGTTCCGAATCTATAGTGTTATTGATGTATTAATAAAAACAGAAACTAAAATGCCAAACCAACGTTAAAATGAAAAAAAATTTCTCTCTCCCGAT
Organism: Lithobius niger; assembly: GCA_023313725.1. Classification (NCBI taxonomy): domain Eukaryota; kingdom Metazoa; phylum Arthropoda; class Chilopoda; order Lithobiomorpha; family Lithobiidae; genus Lithobius; species Lithobius niger. The sequence continues at coordinate 18,738 of JAHWFP010005552.1, forward strand.
TTCTTAAACCTGAGGAGGCTATTATTCGTCCCAGCAAAAAGTGGTGGGGCCATGCCACCCCCCCCCGCCCCTCGTCTCCGACGCCTATGATTATGGACACTTTTCGTCATATTTTGGCCCTTTAACATTTTTTTTACTAATAAACTTCAGAAGTTTGTTTTGAAAAAATTTAGTTGCTTCTATATTAACACAAAAAGATCTTCAAATCGTAGTTGGGAATTGGTTAACAGAAAAAGTGAATAGCAAATCAAATGGCCAACTCAGTTTTTCCAACTTCAGATTTTCATCGAGTACGGATTTAGTTGACGTTTCTTCTTTACTAAAGCCATGATAATGGGCATGCAGACGTACTAGCAAATCATATGGGCTACTATGCATGATGTATTGAAATTAATTATTATCGCTACTTCAGATTGGCAGAAGCCCTTATTAAGTTTTGTGTTTTGCAAATTTTGCTTTGGTTTCTGCTTTATCTAAGATGCCTTTTACAATCATTGCAATGATGGGGTAACGCGGCTATTCCCTATCTACCTGGACCGGTGAGGAGGGACTCTTTGCCCCCGCCCCCCGCCCCCACACCGCGGACCTCCGCCCAGAGAGAACGCACATAACCGAGAAAGCAATACAGCTTTAGTTTTGGTATATTAATATATCAGTACTTTTCCCACCTCCGCCCCCCCCCCCCCAAAAAAAAAAAAGAAATCACCATTTAGAGCTCCTCAGAGAAGAGATGCTAGCAAATAATACAGCAAACTCAATTTTTACTTTTGCCAACTATAGACGATTTTCAGTTTTTCACGAATTGTCAACACGGCTTCAAACAACGAAAACTCGGCAAAAATGTGTGCATATTTTGCTTTTTGCATTATCTACGGTATTTTTAAAGTTGTGGTGGTAATGGGTTAACAGAAGGACAGTAGCAAACAAAACGGCCAAGTCAGTTACAATTTGCCAAACATGCAAATTTATGCGAAGCTCTTTTATTTTGCCGCTCGGTACGACCAGGCTCTGAGCTCACATGTTTCTGAGGCTGCGTTCCAGTTTTTCGTACTACCGGTAATGAAAACAAAATTCCGTGTCTTAAACTTTACTTTCAAACTGACCAAGTGATGATAATAAATAGGCAGTATACATGGAAACGGGAATTTGTAATGATCATTTATCCAAGTTTGCCACCTCGACAATTCGATGGTGCTTCCAATTTTAATTTCTCTGACTGTTAGGGAGAGGGGGAAATTACAGTTTTCGATATTGAAAATAAGATTTCCAATATCGGAAATTAAATTCGATTTTCAGTATCTGGAATTATATTTCCGATATCGCAAGGCAAATTACAATTTCTGATATTACAATTTCTGATATCAACAAGAAATATGCAGGCATTACTGATATCTGGAATTCTTTATATTTCCGACATCGGGAATTCGAATTTAATTTTTATTTCCGTTATCAGGAATTACATTTTCGATCTTGGAAATTGGCGGCATTTAGCTTTCAACTTAGTCAATAACAACGCGCTGGTCAAGGCCGAGAGGGATAAGAAGATCCAACGTCGTTTTCCTCTAGTTATCCCCATCATTCACTTGTATAAAAATACATTTTACATCTGGGGGTTGAGAGGAACATGGTGCTCCAATGCAAGCTCATGTAGTGGGCCCCATCTTCGAGACGAACCTTGGTCCTATGTGTCAGGTGTGTACTCTCAGTGCTGTAGGACCTTTGATGGATGTGCCGGACACTTTCCTACTCCGTGCAGAGAGCCTGGGGGTTACACTGAAGCTATAATAAAACGCATCCCGTTTATCCAATTAACATGCCGTTTTCGGCGATCACGTTGGCTGGGCCTTGCGCATATTTCCTCAGTTAGAACCAACCGTCTATTTCTCACAGGATCGAAGTTAAATTTTATATCCGGGGATTGATAGGGGCAGGGCGCCCCAACGCAAGCTCATGGGGGTGGCCCTCATCTTAGTAAGTAAGTAAATAAGTTTATTACAATAAATAATTGCAGTATAACAATACAGTATGTGCCCACATCCCACAAGAGCTGATGCCCGCGTGTGGCATGCAGGTACCATACAAACATTGTATAAAAAGAAAAAGTCGCTACAAAACTTTAGTTAGGAACAACACAAAGTCCTGAGTCAGTTGCGTAAGTCAAATGCTGTAGGGCTTTTGGTCGGGTGCAAGGGACTTTTGACTCACCCTGTATATGTACTGCACACAGCAAAATAAACTCATGCACGAGTAAAACCTAGACAGGGGGCTGATAAGGGTTGCCGGCGGTAACCAACGGGCAGGCACGGGCTTTGCATTCATATACTTACCATACCAGCAACCCACACATGGCAAAAATCATCGAATCCGTTGCTAAAAGATTGAAGCGTGACGCACTTCCATTTTCATAAATTTAACTAAGTTAAAGATCCACAAATTTAATTTGAAGTGTACAGTTGGTACAGTAGAAGAGAACGAAGGAAAATAGAACTAGGCCACCAACGCCATGTTCAGACTTGCCACTGATTCATCATCTCGCCCCCCCCCCCCCCCGACCCCTTCAAGTCGTCTTCAACTGTGTGGTTTACCTGTTGCTGTCGAAAGGAAAATAATTTATAGGTACCACTGCAAAAACAAATAAAACTGCTTTTACCTCATGAGTACAAGCAGATAACAGCTATAGTTTTTTTTTTTACATGAGCTATTGCGTTGCCTTACGGTGAAACGTTCCTTTACACACTTACTGTGGCAGAAAATAACCTAAGTTCACACGCCTTTTTATTTCCGTTCTCCACATTTCCAGCTATTAATTAGTCTAGTGTCCACAGTCTTAAGGATTTTAAAAATCAACTAACTGCTCCCCTGCATACGCCAGTCTAGCTGCTTCCCGCATGCGAAATACTTTATTGAGCAGCGTGAAATGAAAATGACCGCTGATCGTCCTCCCCCTCTGTCCCCACGCTTCCCTCCCCCACCGCATTCCCCCATTGGGGGGTCTGGATTACACCCCCCCCCCCGGTATTCCCCCATTGTGTGGTCTGATATCGCAGAGGCAAATTACAATTTCTGATATCAACAAGAAAAATATGCAGACATTACTACCGATATCTGGAATTCTATATATTTCCGACATCGGGAATTCGAATTTCATTTTTTATTTCAACAACCACACTGTATTTTATCAGATTAAATTGTCATCCTCACCCCTCCATCTTGAATTAACGTTCGGCTAGTTTTGTATTTTGTCCTTTACGCCGCGTAAAGGAAGTATGAAAGAACTGAATTTGGTAGGTCTAAACCAATTTCTAAAAACATATACAACGTACCTGATAGTCAAGTGACACATTATTTAACGTCTCGGCGATGTGCGTTTAATCTTTGGTTACCATGGGAACAGAAATCAGCATCCACCAAAGCGCTACGCCGTTCTGGTAGTGCCGGTGCACACATGCGTTTTTTGGACGCTGCGGCGACGTTGCAGCGCAGCTGCGGTGACGCATCCAATCAATGCAAACGTGCGTTTTATTAACGCGCGTTGACGCTACGGTGCCGTTTCCGTGACGTATGTGCGCGTTCGGTTCCCTAACCTAGTGTACAAAAAATTATAATTTGAAACTAATGAGACGATGATTCCTTTTTCGCCTACCTCGTGAACAAAAAATATATTTTAAAACCAATGCGACGAATTTTGGTACATTGATGTACTAATTTAGGACGTACCCGGGAAAAATTTTATACATCCTTTGCAGATTAACTAAAAAAATCGGATAAGTTCTTTAATTACTTCCCAATGAGTCTTCAATCATTTCTGCAGCAACATTTCATATTTCAGGATAGTTCTTTACTCCCCCAATAAACAACTCCATGTCTATTTCTTCGAAATTGGACGCCATTTTCGGTAACGCTTTTGCGGTAAATGGCGGACGTGTGCACCGTTCAAGACATACAAGGTACTCAGAGACACAATTGCGTTTTTTTAACGCTGCGGTACCGCTGCGTTGACGGGGGGAATTGCGGTGCAAAACGACCGCACGAGCGGCGGGCGAGCGGCAGGCGGTAACGCAACGCCGACGCAGGTACGTGTGCAGTATCCAACAGATGGCACGTAAACCAAACCGCAATTGCGGTCCCGCAGCGGCGACCGCATGTGTGCACCGGCGCTTAGGCCTACTGCCACTGCTGCTACTATTACTACGAGAAGTTTGGCGATCGAGGCAACCCCAGTATCGTAATAATATACGGTACTTGAATTAATTGGATATATAGTGGAAAATAAATTAATAAGAATTATCGTAAAACTTAATATTATTACGGAATATTCTATTTTAAATCTATGAACAACACTTTGATTAAAAATAAAACACGTATTTATTTTCCTTGAAGCGCTCTGGCAGTTGTCTGCTTTCACGTTGAGTTACTTTCGGTTTTGGTTAGGTTAGTGATATATTGTTGGGGAAACAAAACTTTGTATTTGCTGGTTAGGTTTTGTAGGGACGCATGGCTTTGGGCCGAGGTTCCTGATAATAAAACTCAAACTCAAACGCAAGCTAGCATTCCTACAGATACTAAGCGAACCATGAGTCCATGTGACAACAATTTGAATGCTTTCATTATTTCGTGCAAACAGGAATTGTAAATTCAAGCGAGAAACCACTACAATACAACTAGGCCGTGTTATGCAAGTTGAAGTTTTATTTGAAAGTTGATGTTTACGGGAGACGGTATATTCTCGTTTCAACCATAACTCGAGCGTAGTTTAAGTATCGATAAATTTTCTCAACCAAGAGTTACATTCCGAAGCTGAAAAAATACCGAGCGCTTGCGCGAAGTGTTTTTATCAGCTTCGGAATGTAACTCTTGGTTGAGAAAATTTATCGATAAAAAACGATGCTCTCGTTATATTATTACTGATAAAACGCATCCCGTTTATCCAATTACCATGCAGCAGGCAGGGTGCTGCTGAGGACTGCCGGTGGGAACCACCAGATGAGTATAGCCGTTGCATTCCTGTGCTTACCATGCCAGCAACTCATACATGTCAAAAATCATCGAATCCGTTCCTAAAAGATTGAAGCGTGTGGATCTTTAACTTAGTTAAAGATCCACAACTTTAATTTGAAAGTACAGTTGGTACAGTAGAAGAGAACGAAGGAAAATAGAACTACGATTTTTCAGAATGGGACTCCGACCTTTGCCAGGTGGCAAGGAGCTGCTGTTAAGGAATAGGTGTTGGATCTTTTTGTCTGCATGCCGTCTTTAGCGGCGAATTTCACTTTTGAGGTGTCAGACGATCTGTGAAACAGCGATCATTTTCGGGTGCTCTTGCGCACAGTTGGAAGCAAGGTCTTTGAACACAATAAGACGGAGACCTACTGTGGACGATGGGTGTTTCTCTGGTTGGATTGCGGAGAATGTAAGTAGGCGGAGAGTTCTGCGTGATAGACCACAGAGAACCAACACGCTACGGCAGCAGCCTGAATGGTGGACGCATGCCTGTACGGTTGCAGTACGAGATCATCGGCGCCGGGCATACCGGCAGTGGAAGCAGTTTCCCGATAGAGAGAGGTGGCTGGTTTACAGAGGCACGGCAAAGAATCGACGTTTGTGATTCGGTCTGAAAAAGAAGACTATAGTGAGCGGCTTTGTGCCCGGGTTGGGTCAGCGGTGTCATTGGCGCAAGCATGGCGTCGACTAAGTCAGCAGGATTCGAAGATATCTGTCTCGTGGGTTTATGACCCGAAGTCAAAAGCTCCGAGTCGCTCTGTCCTTCGGGGCGAGAGTATGGCGGATGCCTTCAACGAGCGCTTTGCTAGTGTATATGCACTTCCTGAAGGCATTCTGCCACCTCTTAGAGCGCAGTGTGTTTTATCCCATGTGGGGGATGACGAGTGGTGGCTTCAAGAGTTTGAAGCGGCCCTGGCAAAGTGCAGGAATGAAAGTACAGCTGGGATTGAAAAGCAGCCGCGAGAAGTTAAAGTAGGGGTGCTTGCACGTTTCCAGAATATCCTGGATGGTGCTGGAGTTCCAGAGTCATGGTTGTTTACTGTCCTTGTTCCCGTTCACAAGGCAGGTAGTGACCGGTCTAATTTGATCAATTACAGACCCATTGCCCTTCTGTCTTGCGTTAGGAAAGTCTTCGAGCGGATGCTTGTGCAAAGATTAAACTGGCATTTAGAGTATTTCAGCTGTCTGGTGCGTGTTTAATTTGGTTACAGAACAAATAGGAGTGCGCAAGACGCAGTGCTGTACCTCTGTCCAGCATTCGTGAAGCGTGGGCTCATGGGAAGGTCATCTTAGTAGTCTTCCTTGATATCAACGCTGCCCATGATACAGTATCCTTTGCTCGGGTTGCTGCAGCTCTCGCCCATATGGGTGTCAGTCTGAAGCTCACTAGTGTTATTCGGTACCTTCCTAAATGACCAAACAGAGCGAACCAAACGCACCACTGTTGGTGACAGTTTGGCTCATTCCCTGATGCGGCTTGGTTGACGTCAACATCGTAAGCGATGAATCTGTTCCCATCAAAACTGTTAGCTAGCGCATGCTTAAACCTCCACCCCAGCAAACCACCTCCCTGAGATGGTTCGCAATTTGGCGTTGCTCTCGCCTGGTCACATCTATTAGCCAATCCTAGTCAAATCCATTAGTCTAGGCTGGTCACGGTGAAGGTATGATGTATTGAATACTCTGCTGAGCTTGTTGAACTGTATTGTAGTTCAGGAAGGTACTGAACGGCTGACGCAATGTCACTGCGCATGCGCGACGTCAAGTTTGGAGCCAAACTGTCTCTAACAGTGGTGCGTTCTGTTCGCTCTGTGCTTTAGGAAGGAACTGATAGTCGGTGCGTTTGGAAGGAACTGATAGTCGCCCTTCTGGGGAAGCATCGGTTTGTGACCCGTGTCTACTGAGAAAGAAACGGTTCGGAAACTGCCACTGGGCAGCTGCCTGAGCCCAACGTTTTTAGCCATTCCGATTAACGATGTGCTAGTGGAGCTGGGCGTCTCGGCAAACATAGTTTGTTATGCTGATGATGTTGCTGTCTGGTGTGTTGGCACAGATATGAGCCTCATGGCAGAACATGCCCCAGGTGCCCTGGATCATATTGCGAAGTGCCTTGGTGACCATGGTTTACAGCTTGCCCCGGCAAAAATCGAGGTGGTAGTCTTTTCTCGGTCGCGCATAATGATGCAGGCTGTTCCAACACTAACTGTGGGTGGTGTGACACTCGCACCGAAGCAGCATGAGCAGCAAGTTAAGTACTTGGGCATTCTCTTGGATGCAGAGCTGTTGTGGAATGCACATGTTAGCCAGCTGTGTGTCAAGGTTCAGTCACGGGCCTCCATCCTCAGAGCATTAGTGAAGCACGCTTTTGTGACGAGAGGAGCCTTGCTAGCTACTTACAGAACGTTTGTCCGAGCGACCCTAGACTATCATCTGCCTTTCATAGTGGGTTCCCGTCGGCATATTAGGGCGCTGCAAGTTGCCGTTAATGAGTGTCTGCGGATAGTAACAGGTTGCATGGGATCGACTCCAGTGCATGTTCTGTGGGTGGAGAGTGGTGAACCACCGCTTGAGTGTCGTGCAAGTGAGTTGCTTGCCAGACTGTGCATGCGTAACTTGGGTAGGGGTGACGCAGATGCGGTTGGCCGGATCCTGTGGGATTGCAGGACCTTGGGTGACAAAGTGCGTAGTCTTCTGGGTGTAGCGGGATGCGGAGTCTCTGTTCTCCTGCAAGTCTCTGAGTATTGCTTCAACGTGGCGGGGGTTTGCCCACTGAGTCCATGGAATTGGTGCCCAGACATCTTAGATGTTGCAGAAGTGCACACAGAGTGCGATGTGTTTTGTGCAGCATCCTACGTTGCCTCTGAACATAGGTGCGGGAATGGGGTGTGTGTCCCATCGCTGTACGTGGCACTGAAGAGGCATGTGTGTGCAGTCACGTCCAGTATGGTCGCTGAAATGATAGCAATTTTTGTTGCTTTAGATGTAATATTGGACTTAGACGTCCCATCCTTCACTATTTGCACAGACTCACTGTTGTGTATGAAACGACTGTGCCGCTCTTGGGAACAGCTGGAGGTTGTAGATCCTCTAATTTATACGGTTAGCAGGAAGTTTTGGGTGGCTATGCAGCGGAGTTCTGTTGCTATCAAGTGGGTTAGGGGGCATAGCGGTGTCCAGGGCAACCTGCTTATAGATGGGCTGGCACGTGAGGCAATGAATTTAAGTGGTGCAGTGGCAATGCCAGTTTTATCGGTGCAGATGAGGAGAACTCTCGTCAGTAGGTGGTTTCATGGGGGAGTTGGGATCGGGCCACGACTGGGCGGTCTCTGCAGACGATCCAGCCGATCTGTGGTTCAAGCCATGTTTTGGATGGGCTTCAGTGTTAGCAAGCGAAGTTCCTCTCTCGGTTGCGCACAGGCCACTCGCTCTTGCATGCACATCAGTGCAGGATCGGTTTGGAAGACACGCCACTTTGTGGAGTGTGTGGAGTGGATGTGGCACCAGAGCAATTCTTGCTAATTTGCACGGAGTACACGCGTCAGCGCAGACTGCTTTCCGAATGGATGGAGGAGATGTCAACTGTGGGTCAATTGCTGGGCCTAGCAGGAAGGTTTTCGCTGCGGAGGTTGCGTGTGCTGAGAAGGTACTGTGTCGCTAAGGGAGTGTAGTTGTGATTAACCTTTTTGGCCGACCTTCCCCTTCTATGGCTCACTCTTCCCAATTCAGCGCAGTATTGGTGACAGGAAAGCTTTCTTTGCCCTACAGTTTTCGTGAGTAGTTGTGGAAGATTAGAAGAGGCTGGTG
>JAHWFP010005554.1:0-12296 GCA_023313725.1 Lithobius niger
GGGAAAGCTGTATAAGGGAGCTGCTGCAATCTCGCTGCTGATATAATAGAATCAAAGTGGCAACCCGTGGATACAGGCAACAATAACTGCAAAGCTGTAAAAGTGTTTATTTGTCTCCATTAATGTCACTCTCTCTTCCCTTTCGTTCTTTCTTGCTTTCGTTTTTTTTTTTTTATTTGTGTGCACCCTGCTGCACCCTTCGCACCCCGCACGTTACGCCACTGGGCAAGACCTTGTACCACACCGAAAGAACTCCGGAAAATTCTACACTGTATTCATTATCTGCGTAACGGAGATACGTACTTTGCCAGAGGCACTTCTACAGTTAAATTCCCGTTGTGTTACATGTGTTTTCACCACTCGACCGCGACGACCTTAAACATGAAAATAGAGAAATATGTAAAGGAAATAGGAAACTAAGCCAACCAGCGCAAATGTTGCATTAAAAACAACGTAGTACAGTAAACCTGGTGGAGCGGGCGTATCGATAAAGGTGGTATGTAAGCGGATCTGGGGCCGTATTTAGTTGCCAGTTCGAGTCCGGGCCTATCCACTGTGAAAAACGTAAGGGCGTAAAGCTGGCGTACTGTACTACGTTATTCAGGGACGACGCTAGAATCACTTTACTGGGGAAGCGGTATAGGCCAGTTATTTTAGCCTGAGCGGCAAACCAAAAATTTTACTTTTGCGATTTTTTTTAAAAAAATAGCATTCTTGTAATTTTCTTTCTCACATCCAGGGTTGTTAACTGTTTCCTGCCGCATTTTTGGGGGAATGTTTTAAATCTAGCTGTAAAAAAAAATACTGATTTTACAACTGTGACCGACAGTGAATGCAAGGCTGGCTATACTAAGGTGGTCGAAGATCAGACTGTTGTAGCTAGGTCAGGTTTTAAGAATTTTATACCACTGATGTGATCTCAAGTCCTTCCTGTAGCTGTAAAATGAAACTAACGTCATTTTCGGAGAAAATTCGGAGGGGGGGGGGGGGAGCGCAGGGGTCAGCTACAAATTTGACGGGAAAAGCGCTTCCTCCCCCCCAAAAAAAATTGTTTAGGTCTTGCATAACCACGTACACTAATTTTTCCTGTCTTTGTTGTGGATAGGATCTGTCACGGGTGGAGCAAAACACTCTTTCTTATATTTATTTCTCCTGTTGACTTTCGCTGTTCGGCTCGTTTTCCTCTTTCCGTTATATAATTTACGTCGATCGTTTAACATAGAATTACTTTTGCATGGTAAGAAAATACATCAACAGTTGGAAATAGGGATAGAATAATTAATATCTGGACTGTTTTTTTTTTTCCCAACAGTACGCAGTATTATGTTCACACGGTCATGGGTGGCGCCACACATATAATTAGAATTATGCTTGTGAATTAGAGTGATTAGGCAGGTATTTAAGTAGTTTGGCAAGTATTTGTGTGATTAGTCTTAAAGAAGCAGAAAATGTTGGATGACATCTAAGTAATTACGCTGTATAGTTCTGTGATTCGAACCGGGACATTTCCGGTCACGATATATAATAGTCGGAGAAAAGAACCAGAACGGGCCAGAATAGATCCGATCGCTGCTGGATGAATGAGGTTGGTAGTCTCTTACTCTATATCCAGTGTGGCACTGACTTAACAAGAATCGGACCAGGGTCTCCATTTTTTTAAGTCACCGACCAGGCCGTTGAACTTAGCTATGATTTAACCTTTCAAAAGCAACAGATCGATGCCAACTTTTAACCAATCCAACCCAAATCAAATACCAACCAATATGCCGGTACTGATCCGATACCAATTATTTAAACCTGTATATTTGTGCGATTAGACCATACGTATGAGTAATTGTGTATGGATTTGTATGATCTGGCTTATATTTCAGTAATTACGCCTGTATTTGTGTGAATAAGCCTGTATATAAGCCTATGTTTATGTGATTATGTCGACATTGAGTAACACGCCTGTAATTGTGTGATTAGGCCCACATTTGAGTGAGTAAACAAACCTATATCTGCGTGATAAATTAAACCTGTAATTATACAATATATAATAATATATAGAGACGATGCTCGAGGCATCCACCCAACCAAATTCCCAGGCGGCAGATGTTAAGTGGAAGAAGTACCACCATTATTACAGTTGTGTTCTGCCGCATGAGGGAGGAAACCGGAGTACCCGGAGGAAACCCTCGTGCAACGGGCGGGAAACAACAAGAAAAAAACCCGTACATATACACTTCTCATCGCCAGGATCGAACCTGGGTCTGTACGAAGCCAGAGATGTAGACTGCGACCAGGACGCCTGTCGAATCTGACGCCCCTGTGCTCGCAGCGTAATTAAACCTGTATCTGTGTGATAATCTGCATTTAAGCCTGTATTTACGTGATTAGGCCGACATTTAAGCAATTACGTCACGTATTTATAATGGAAACCTATTCTATTATGACAGCTTGATTTGTCAGCCGTTCTTTGCACCTGTGTAGCCTACACGTTTCATTTTCGTTTCCCTCAAATACGTACCTTTGAGGTGAACCTTGCAGTGCGAGTTGGATCTTGCACTCGCCCCTCATTAATAGTTTTCCTAACTTTTTATTGTTGAAGGTGTTTTTTTTCTTTCCCTTGTTATGTAAGAGAGTGACGTAATGTTCTTCTTGCATTTTTTCGTGTCTTGGCTGCGGCTTATCTTTCTCTACTGGCGTTCACTTTTTGAGAGTGACAAATTGTGACAGATTTACCTGCCATGGTCGAGTGCAAATCTAATTCGTAATCTAATTCGTAATAACAAAACTTCTAGTAAGATTTGGCCTTCCCGTAATGTAATGCATTTCTGTATACAGGGTAGCATTTCTCTATACAAAAAAACTGACGACCCAACATTGTCCAATTTTTCTAGTTAGCACCCCTCAGAAACAGGAGACGACTGACATCTTCCCGTTTCATTAGATTTGATTTCTGTCCTCTCCTGGTTCTGAGGGGTGCTAACTAGAAATGTTGGACTTAAAAAAATGTTGGGTGGTCAGTTTTTTGTGGACCACCGTGTACGTTATTCTTTTCTGGTAATCTCAACGATTTTACAAACCTAAGAATTGTTCTCGATGGGCCTATGGAAACTGAACTGCGAGTTTTATATTTGCAACGACGACAAAAAAAAATATAAATGTATAGACCTCGTAACAACTTGATTTTCATTTGCTGTTGTACAATGGTTTGGGGCAAAAACCCCAGAGGGATCTCGGACCGTAGATGAAAAGCCTTCAAAGGTTATTTTCATATGAATTATATTAAGCCCGAAACATCTAAACCTCGTTCAGGCTACGGTTAATCGTTCGCCGAAAAAAGCAGTGTCGGGTTGGGCTGCCCGGGAGCCCCGGGGGAAGCCCCTACTATAAGAGGCCATCTTTTTTTTTTTAATTCTTAAAAAAATTTAAAATGAATTCGTACGAAAATTGTATCTTGAAATTGCAGGGAACGTTTCAGACTCACTCTGATTTCTTTTCTGATTTCTTTCTATCTTACATGGCTCCGAGCAGACACCCCCCCCCTCCTTCCCCTAATTAACTACAGGAGGTCATTGTATAAACAAAAAAATATTATTTTAATAAAGTTGAAATGAAATCGTATGAAAATTACACCACGAGTTGCAGAAAAACGTTTCATTTTCACGCCGATTTCTTTAGAACGTGCTCAGAGAAACGCCACCAAAGCGATGGAAACTGTGGCGTGCAAGCAGGGAAGAAAAAGGTGGGGGGGGGGGGGGGGCATTACCCCTACCCTTTTCTAAAAAAAAGTGCCCTTTTGTAAAAAGAATGTCCCCTATTTTGGTTTACTGAATCGATAAACAATAGTGCTGTACCTGAAAAGGGCAAAAAGAAGGCCATGAAAGGGCCATAAAAGGGGTAAAAAAGAGAGAAAAGCTTAAAAAAAGGGTAAAAAAAAATATTGACGAGCAAAAAAAAGGGCCTCTGGAAAAAAAAAACCTCAGCATGCTCTTTTACAAAAGTTGTCCCTGCCCTATCAATGGTCGGTGCACGCTACTGCAATAGAATATTCTAGAACCTAGCCTGTTTTCATTTATACGTATATATGTACACTCATTTAGAACTGATTTACACGCAACGTAAATCGACGTTGTAGGCATTCAATTGCAATGAAATGCATGTTTAAGTAGGGGAGCAGTTTAAATAGTGCGTAGTATTTAGCCGTGTCAGTAGGTCCTTTGGTCTCAAAGGTCGTGGGTTCAATTCCCGCTAAGGCAGGCTGACATTTAAATCCAAAAGGCAACGTAAATAGGTTTGTTTGCATCTGTATTTACTAAAAGAGCTTTTAATGTAAAATTTATACAGTTTATTAAAAAATTGTGGCCTATATATCCATACTGTTATAACCTAGCCAAAAAGATACTGTTGTTGTTTGATGCGCACCCAGCATTAGCCATAGTGCCAGAAAGAGAGAGGGACAATTTTACTAGGTAAATCCCATCGGAAATTCCTAGGATCTTTTACATTTACAAGCCACAATCGACACGAGCACAACACATCAGAGGGCCCTTTTCTTCCCGAAAATATCAGGGGTGGATAAGGCCGAGCTCGAATCGAGGACTTCTGGCGCATGAGACGGTCATGCTAACCATCAGGCCACCTTGCCCCATAGCTAAAAATATACTGTTACGGTGGGGATATCCAGTTGAGCTCTAAGCTAACCCCGGAGTAGCTTAGCCCTGGATCTAACTAACCCTCGACTTGGGAGTTAGTGTACTGGAGAAAAAAGTTGGTGATATCCATGTTAGACTCAGTTGGTTTTTTTTTTAGCTATTTTACTCCTTAGACCTCATCCTTTAGGCTAAATTAGCCATCGATATACTCATGCTAAAATGTTGTTAAAGCTCAGGAATAACGATAATCCTGGATGGATATCACCGCTTTTTACATCTCGGGGCTAACTACTCAGTATTAAGTTAGTCCACGACCTACAGGCTACATTTTGCTTAGCCCTCAACTTATTTCGTGATGGATATCACCATTTTTCCTTATTACCGAGCTTAACCCAAGGATTAAGTTTAAACCTCAACTGGATATCCCCACCGTTAGAATTTTGTTTTATAATGACGCAAACTGTGTGTCTTTATATTCTCTGGTTTTAAACTTACGGAAAGTTTGATCGATTGGAGTTATTTACAGCATTTGAGCTTGACCTAAGTGCATTATCGGTATCTATTTGGTTATTATTTATCGGGTTATTTTGCATTATTTGTCTACCGGTATCTATCGGTATCCATCAAAGTGAATTATCGGTATCTATCGGGTTTCTATCGGGTTATTATCGGTATATAATCGGGTTGTATTTTTGTAGCCGACTCCGAGCCGGAAATATCAGCAGACATCGATGTAATGTCAATATGTTAGTTGCCACTTTTTCCTATGTGGCCACAAGACAACAACAACTTAGAGAAACTGGAAAAAAATTGTCTCTACATTTTTAGAAGGGTTCCCAGGGATGAGCATACACCCCAGTATTAAAAACTTCGTTAACTGGCCCATTAATTTACCCAAATCATCATACAATTTTATTCTCTTTTGGTCAAAATACATCTGGGCCATCCATTCCCCCCCCCCCCCCCGATAGTTGCACAGGCAAAACCGAAGTATGGAAATAATATGATGGCAGGCAATAACACTGTTGGAAAGGTAACCTAAAACTTTTTACACGCGTATATTACAATATAGATACTTTAAAATAGTTTTAAATACAAAGGAATACCTGAAAAAATTACATAAAGTATTTTGTACAATACGTACTATCTTTTCAGGTTTGATGCGCTCTCAGTCGTAACCATGGAGCAAGAAAGAGAGGGGGGGGGGGGGCAATTTTGCCAAGTAATTCGAATCGGAAATTCTTAAGATTTATCACATGTTAGAATCGGCATGAGCATGAGGTGTTATAGGGACCTTCTCTTCCCGAAAAGAGAGGAGGTCGAACCCGGTACTTCTGGCATGTGATAGCCACTAGGTATCTCACTCCCACTATAATACTGACTGTTTACCTGTAAAAAATTAAGGAATTTGTAAGGTGAATCTGGTGTATACTATAATGGGACAAAGTAGCCAGCCAGTCGATTTTGGAAAGAGAAGGGGCCTATGATGCCTCGTACTCGTGTCGATTATGGCATGTAAAAGATCGTAGGAAGTTCCTACTGGAATTACCGAGTAAAATTGGTCCTATCGTCATCTGGCGCCACGGCTATTTCGCTCAGAGCTCGTAAAAATTCTAAAAGTGTTCATTTTTTTTATTTTTTATTTTAACTTGCTTTTTCATTTTAATTTTTTAACTTTCATTTTACGATTTTTTTGGGCGCGTTACGTTTTTTATTTTAAAAGTTTAAATTTTATTAGGTATTTTAAACGGTTAACATTTTTCATTTTAGAATTTTAAATCTTTTAATTTTTAGTTTTTAATGTTTAATTTTTCTTTTTAAATCTCAAGCTTAGAACCTTACGTTTTTAATTTTTTTTATTACCGTACCTATTTTTTTTTACTTATATTTTTAATTTTTAATTTTTTTAATTCTAATTTCCATTTTTTTAATTTTGTAACTTAAAGTTTTTAAATTTATTACTAGCGGAGTCGCTGGCTTCGCTCGAGGAGATTACTTGTTGCCATTCTTGTGGTGCTGACAGTCACTCCCAGCAAATGTATAGGGGAAGTGATCCAAATAATTTGCGCGTTTTTCATGGTGAATCAGTTCATAATACAAATGACAAACAAAAATAAAAATGGTCACTTTTAATTTGTGTTAGTACTACACTTTACATGGATTTTTTTGTTTCACTTATTTTAAGATTTTTTTTCTTTACGCCATGCTCAGCACATATTTTTCCATCGGCTTCTCATCACTTCACTTTCTGATGACCCCCTCACTTGGCGATCAGAGTTGTTCGATCAGGTTGAGCGATCAGTGTTGAGACGGAAAACTTGGTGGCAGCCATTTTGACTCCGATATCACTACTTTGTAAGGCGAAAACTTGTTGGGTCTCTTTACCCTTATATGAAATTTTGTGGGAAAATATTCCGCAGCTCGTCAGTTGCTACTCTTTGTTGGACCTGAAAGCTGCAACAATAAGAGTGTTGTGAAAAGCAACAATTGATAGCCAGTGAACAAAGTATTCGGCCGAATCTGCAACTATTTCGTCTTAAGCTTATGAGTCTTTACCTGTGCAGACGATACCTTGACGTCTGTTCATCAATAGAGGCCTGCGGAGGAACTAACGTACACTGCACCTTTCTCGTCTTAACGCACATGATAATTTCGTCAGAATACGAACTTCCTACTTCCGACATAAATGTTAGGAATTTGGGCCAGCTATGCTGACATAAATGGTAGCAAAACGGCTTCCATGAACTGAAGCGGTAACAAGGAAGTGCAGGTGAAAAGTCCTACCATTACACCCCAAGGCACCACACAGACTGCAACAGAGGAGAACAACCAATCAGCATCTTGCAAGCCTGGGGACCCACAGCAATGGAGCGCCATAGATTTCTACACCAACATCCAGGACATTACAAGGGTATTCCGATCCTAACCGGCGTGGAGATGTACAGGCATTGGAAGGCCATCTTCACCTGCCTTGCCTAAGAAAAGGGCTGGACACCAGTCTTCAAACAAGACTTTCCAGATCCAGCCGCAGCAACGCCAGATCATATTGCTGCGTGGACAGCGAAAAACGCAGAATGCAAGCTCAAGCTCTTCCACGCGAGGTCAACACAGTTATCCATCACGTAACATAAGCATGGATTGTCTGTGGGTGCCCTGGCGACTTTGGCCTGGTGGACCCCTTTAATCATAGGTCTAGGTTAAGAGGCCTGATTAACATCGAGATGGCCTCGACTGAAGATGTTGGGTCCTACATCAGATGTACACGGTGCATAATGGAGGAAGTAATCGCAACAGGGAAACACACTATGGAGTATCCGAACACAGGCTTCAGCTTCTGTTAGTGACGTTCAACACCCAATGGCGCCATGAGCAAGAAGACCCTTCTGCGTCCCGGTACAAACCTGAACCTGGCACTACTTCAAAGTGAATTGGTGGACAGTCTGACCTACGGTCTTTGTGACCCCTAAGTAGTAGAGGCTATTCGTCAAGTACACCGACTTGACCACCAGGACACATCCTCAGATCGATACGATCACAGTGGCCACGTTTTTGCGATTTCATCGCGGTCAACGACTCATTCACTCCTCAACAAACCGGAAGAATTTACCATACTTCAAGCTATGTACCCTAGCGTTCCACTGGTCAAGAATAGCCTGAAGACTAACAGCACCTTCCAAGACATTAGGAGCCATGGTAGTGGTGAACGACGCCAACGAAGAACACGTGTTTATTGTTGCAGTTCTGTTCACGCCTTCAGGATTTGCCACAAAGTCAGCCCAAATGAGCATCCATAGTGGACCAAGGTGCTTTTCCTGTTTCGGGTTTGTACATTTGACCTTAGGCTTTCCGAACACCGTGTCCAGACCCGGTTCCAATCGGACCCACAGAAACGGACCAACCACTTAGGCAGATACGGTCGATGACTCAGTGCGCAGACCTCCACGCAATAACGCAATGCTAATGCAAAACAACCAGTCATTCAGCCTCAAGCTTGCCCAGTTAACGATGACCACTTACCATTCTTGTTCCACACTCACATAGCCTACAAGTTGGGCCTACAGGACTGCTCTGAAACTACCAACTACACTGCAACGTAGACCAGTGTGTGTAGTCATAAGGGAAATCATTGTGACAGTCACTGGGGTCCTCCGGAAAGAGCCACGAGTTTACTTACGACTCAGGAGAGTCCCTGGAGGTTGTTGCCAATGACTACAAGCAGGCGGCCAGGAATACACGTTCTATGTGTAGCCCGGGTTTGATCGCAATGGTAAACACCTAATTCGATCTATAATTCTTAAGAATGTAGCTGAGATACCGTCGGCAGCGAAAAATCTGCTCTCGGCATCTCGTCTCATAAACAGTGGTTGCAGTATAGTAACATCAGCGAGCACAATAGCCTTCATAGCCACAATAAGTCTACAAATTTTGTGATGTTTATATGGCTTCAACACCATCTTTGTAATATTGATTTAAACATATGAGTTGTATGATGTAAAGGGAGAAACAGTAGAGAGGGAAGTCAACTTTGCACGCACGCCCGTTATTAATAACTGTATATGGTTAACCCTGTGTAGAAGATAAGGACCCCACAGCACATTCAGTGCTTTGCAAGGCGTTCTGGTCATCTTGGTATGTCGTCTTGGTATCATCTTGGTATGTCGTAGTATCACGATTTTATGAAACAAAAACGAACTCGTTTGATGTTTAAGGTAAAGTTCAACTGAAGCAAAGTGAAAACAGAAAAGGAACACAAATAATTTTTTCTGTAAGGTGTCAAATACCACAATGTTGCATAAGTGTTAAGTCCACGTGAAACCTTACCACCGTATTCAACCATTGCAACCACCAACACGACAAAGACTTCAAGCTTTAGAAAAGTGGAACCAACAATTAATGTTACTACATCAGTTTTCAATGCAATGCAGATTAAATTAGTGCCCAGCTTTTAAATATGTTCCCTCCTACACGTAGAAATAGTAATGTCAAACGGTTTTGTTTGGTAGTGCATAGATTATTGAGTGATATCATATGGGCGATATGATTGAAGTCCTCTCTTCAGCTAAACTAAAACAAGTAATATCTCCGTTCCTATTCAATATTTTTCGACCAAACTTGGCTAGATAGCAGGAAGGCGTGGAAGGTATATTTTACACTAAAAATTATGCAATTTTTGCAAAAGCAAGGTAGGGAGCTGCACGTAAATTTGAAAACTGTTCACTTGTTGTTGTTGTTCTTCTTCTTGTTCAGCCACCGTTTCAGAAAAAAATACTGCACCTATCTAAAATCTGAAACATGATCTAAGCCAGGAATTTCCTCGTTCTTCATCCTCAAAGAGACCACTTTTTCAATTGGTCGAGCTATTCCAGAGTTACGGGAACCTGAACGGTCAGGTTTATTGTTTTTCATTGTTTTAACTATTGTTATTAGGGAAGAATACCAATCAGGAACCTATGCCTACCTTGGAGGTTGCGAGAATCAGATAAACACATAGCCAGTACACCCCATATAATCCCCATATAATTTTTTTTTGTTAAGATATCAGTTTTCTCAGGCAAGTCGTCTCCTTTCAGTTCATCACCCTATTCACGATGCATGTTTTACCGTTTTTTAGTGATTCTATTAAGCCAACTATAGCAGACACCACTCACTATATCACCTACCGGATTCAAATGTAAGAACTGTAAAAAAAAACATTTGAAACATTTTGTTTGGTGGTAGCATTGGGTGAGGGTTTCACGTGGACTTAACAATCGCAACATTGTGCTGTCTGAAACATTCCAGGAAAGCTTAGTTGTGTTCCTTTGTTGGTTTGACTTTGGTTCTGTTAAACCTTATACCTTAAACGTCAAACGAGTTCGTGATTATTTTCTAATGCTATGTTACGTTCAAGCTACAACATGCTACACGGAGATTGTGCGATTTTTGCTTCAAAATTGTTAAGTTAACGCTTGTTTCTTTTTGTGATTCCTATTTTTCTAATCCCCCCTCCGTATTTCTAAGCCACAGGGATGTTTTCCGGTTTAATGAGCGAAACGGTAAACATCCTTCTCACAAATCCCGAGTTGGCAACTTAATTTAGAAGCTTAACGACGCAGCTAGGCGGTCGTCATTACCACCCACAAGAGTGCTTTAGAATGCGTCACGTGTGCTTGTCGCGTTTGTTTAGCGCCTGCCACACTCTCATTTCAGTTCAATCTTCAATATCCTGAAATGCTTAAAAATGCCTACTCCTCCTCATGACGAAACGGGTGCTCATTTGTTCATTTTTCAGCCCAAATCTCTAAAAGTCAACTAAATTACAACCAAGCTAAACTAAATAATAATTAAAAACAAGCTGGTTTCGTTTAGTTCAGTTTAATTTGAGGCTCGAAAACTGAGTAGTAATTCCCACACAAAACTCATGGCGCCCTCTATAAACTTAGACGGAACTAATAGGAAAGATGTTTCAGAAGGGGTCTTAGGCACAAATTCTCCTCCCAACCCTATAAATTCTTGGTACTACCGGTATTTTTTTCGATTTTTTTTTCTTTTCGCTGTTTCCACGGCGTCTTCTGTCTGTCAGGTGCTGACTAGTTAGAGACAAGGGCGGGTCGAGGGCCCCTCCAAGCAAATAAACATTGAAAAGTTTCCGAAATTTTTGAAAAAACGCAGTTAAAGGGCAATTACATCCATTTTGCCATGCATGTTTGACTTTTGGATCACGATCACTTACACAATAACTAAATACCAAGAATTGCGGTAAGAATACGTTACTTACGTCCGATATAACAATTCAATTACTGCATCACCAAAACACGACACGGAGGTCGCCATTGTTTTGCTGGAACGCTCAGAAATTAATGCCGACAGATGTCACTTTTCGATTTCGACTCGCAGCCGATTGAGATAGCTGTATTGACTGTGAGGAGCTCAAGCGTCTGACGGCCTTAGCTGGACGGCAGTGTAGTGGCCAGCTAAGGCTGTCAGACGCTTGAGCTCCTCACAGTCAATACAGCTATCTCAATAGGCTGCGAGTCGAAATCGAAGAGATCCGTCTGTCGGCATTAAATTCATCATACAGGTCTACATCATACTAGTGCGAAACTCGACACAAGGTGGTGTCAAGGAACATCGGGATTTTACAGAACATTTCAATTCAACAATTCAACGGTTGTCCTTTCGCTGAAACGAGGGGTTGTTTTCTTTACAACTTGTGGTAACCGGTGCGAAGTGCTATTCTTTAATTTGGCTAGAGGAAACATCTGCAGACAGTGTCTCGATAGGCATACGAAAAGCGAATTTATTTTGCGGAGTGTATCACAATATTTGTTGGACCTAAAATGTTGGGAGAGGAGGAGGTCATTGAAAATTTGATGATTAGTTTCCTCCGGCTCCACTCACCCAGCTATAAATAATGACCGGTCCCTTGAAAATGACGCCATTTATTTGTCCACCCTTGAATAACGTCCACTCTTGTCCAAGTGGAAGTCATTCCAGTCATTATTTTTTTTATAGTGAAGTAGCAAACCCCCCCATCGCAGTATATGTGGCCGGTTGACAGAGCATTGTTGTGAATTCATCTGCCAATATTGTTGAAGATCCTTACAAATTAAACATCGTTAAAAAAAATACACTCAAGCTCGACGCATAAAACATTAAAAACACTGGTACCTAATA
>JAHWFP010005554.1:12696-27529 GCA_023313725.1 Lithobius niger
AGCACTTTATTCAACATGGCGACCTGGTAAGGTGGTTGTTGAGTGTGTGGTTTTTATGTTTTTAACCTTTGAAAATGGAGCCAACCACCATATTGCTCCAAAATATTAGGACCTTAGGTACCAGTGTTTTTAACGTTTTATGCGTCGAGCTTGAGTGTCTTATTTTAACAATAGGCTACATCACGCATTTTTTAACCATTCATAAATTAAACATCACCGTTAGGAGTCGCCCACCGTCCAAGCCTCCTTCCAATAGAATAAAGATTATCGAGATAAGATTCCCACTACGAACTTCGATAATGATTATCGAGATTCCCAATGCGGACACACATACAAAAAAAAACTACGATCTTAGGTATATAGATTTCCCTGGATTATTCTAATTAAATTTATTTAAAATTATTACCCGAGAACGTTGTGCCATGGTATTTCAATTAAAAATGATCCTATAATTAATAAATCTTGTGAGCCCTGCATAACGATCAATTTTGAGGAGTGGACGTTCTTCTAAGTGGATATAATTCAGGATTCCCCTATTCGAATGTTACAAAATTTTACTTTTTTTCCCGGGGTATCACTGGTCCGAATTTGAAACATTTTAAACATTGATGTGAAGGGTGAGCGTTATGCTAAACATTAAGGAATGGTTACGAGGGGTGCTATCGAACGACGAAAGCCGACATGAAAGCACCAAATACAAAGACACTGGTATCACTAGTCCTACCAAGTATCTTTGATTCTTTGTCAAAGCACGGCGGATGAGCACAATTCACTTCCGCTTGCCGACGCGCGGATCGACCCAACACTTCGTAGTAGCAATGCGTCACCAAGTTTCCCTCTTCCCATTGGCCCATCGATCCAAACAGCTGGTGAGCACGTGAACGGCCCGTGATCAAATCGTGGAAACTTGAGCCTGGGGGATATTCCACGGATTTTTGCGTATTGTAGTATGGGTTAACTACCCCCTGACTACTGCTTCACGAGGATTTGCGTTTGTCTTTTATGTTTTTTTTAGGTTTTGTGTGTTTGCGTCACCCAAACATGGACAATACAGTAGTAATTTGTTCTCGAAACTCAATATCTTCTTCCTGTGAATGGTGGGGGAAGGTCGTTGACTCCTACCTGGAGCGTTTGGTCCCCAAAATATCGCGGATGTTACCTCGCGCATTTCTTGGGGAGGAAGGGTTTTCATTCAAGGTGAAGTGCAGTGGCGATAATAATTTTTTTCTTCCGGGAGGGTGGGTGTGGGGTGGGGAGGGGCAAATTGTAAATTTGAACGCCCCCTTCAGCCAATAGCGTGCATAAGAATGATTGGGGGCATGGGGGCATGTATTGAAATACTTAGCTGGTACATTTGTTTTTTGTTATTACATTTTTTTTTCAGTGGAGTTGGCTTCACCCTGCAGACGCCACGCTTTCTGCCGTACATTAGTCAAATAAAAACGGATGATATCCTAATTACGCTTCCTTTTGTACTTAAGTGTCAGACTGCCTAAGCTGGGAATTGAACCCACGACCTTCGAAACCAAAGGCAGATGTCCCAAGCTGTCCGCACTGTATGCTCTAACAATCGCTTAAACAATCACTTTAAAGTTGCGGTGCACGATGCTTATCAATGCTACGTTGCAAAGAGATCGGCAACCATAGAGCAGTGACACGACGTAGTGTTATTGTATATAACTCTATGCTGGAGCCTTACTGGGTTAGCTGCAAGGGGCACTGCGGAGAGAAACAGAAGGGCGTTATACTGAAGCCGATGCTGTGACGAGTGATTTCTTAGATTTTTGTTCTTGGAGAAAACAACGTTATTTTAAGCCTAAGAAATCCACTCTTCCGTTGTTTTTCCCTCCATTTTTATGTAGTGCACCTTGTAGTTATGCCCTCCAAAACCCATACTGGTGCCAAAAGGGCGGCAAATGTCACTGCTCTATACGACCTTTGTAAATGAAAGCAAAACGGAAAGGAACGTTGCTTTCTGTAGCGTGGTATAGTGTAAGCTAGTGGAGAGCGTACGGTAGTGTCCATTAGGCGATCGTAGAGTAGTAAATAAATAAATAAATAAAAACACTAATGAAGCATTGTCGGCGATTTACTTTCTGCCTCTCCCAGAAAAAAAAATTTTCAAAGCCGCCGGGCTTAAGGTTTTAGCTTTGTTCTACAAAAGCGTATTTATTTATTTACCACGGAAATATTCAAATGTCAGTGCGTTGCCACCGGTCAGGGAAAGGCATCGGGCCCAGGATAGCGTCGGACTCGAGTTCGCTGATTGAGTGAGGCGAACGAAAAAACAGCGTTTGTTAGCTAGAATGCGGAAAAATTTGATTGGTTGGGTTTCAGTTGTGCATCCAAATGCCATCCGTGCGTATGTTTACGTCCCGTTTCGCCAAATCCCGTTTCGCTAAATCCCGTTTCGCCAAAAATAAAGCAGATTGACAGTTTTTGCGTCAGGCGCCAATCCCGTTTCGCCAAAAATAAAGCAGATTGACAGTTTTTGCGTCAGGCGCCAATCCCGTTTCGCCAAATACCGTGCACGAAATTTTAGGCATAAAAAAACATTTAAAACGTTAAAACACGAACATTTATAACATGATAATAGTCAGACATTTATAGACAAACACCCGTTTTGAAGAATCCCGTTTTGTAGAATAATTTGTTTCAAATTACGTGCCTCGCTCGCGCTTCGGCGCTCGCTGCGGCTAAACACATAACATCAAAAACCGTAAGTAATCACAAGTTACTTTCAATTAGGCCTCTTCAACTTCTCTAATGTTAAATTTTTGAAGAAAATTTTGATTATGCGAAACAGGATTCTGCAAAACGGGAATTTCTCCTCTGGGACAATGGTAACCATCATGCGTATAACTACTTTTCTTAAAAGAGAAACTCGGCATTGACGTAGTGACGACCAAGCATTCTAAACAATATTTAAAGTACACGTTTTTCCGTCTGAATCTGCCAGTTTTCAAAACGCTGATAAATCAATTGGGGTTATTCTACCACAGCTTGTCTCTCTTAAATGTTTACCTTTTAAAGCCCCATTACATAGAAATAAGGTATTAAATTTCGTGTATACCTAAAATTTTGTCAAATTCGTTTTGGCGAAACGGGATTGGACCCTGAGAGTAAAGCTGTTAATCTGCTTTTTTTTTTTTGGCGAAACGGGATTTGGCGAAACGGGATTGGATCCTGATCGCAAAGTTGTTAAGCTGCTAATTTTTTTTTAGTCTACATAATAAAATCAAGACTACTACTTTTAAGATGAAATTAAGTAATTATATTACAATCGCTTTTTACCTGCGGAACACGAGGTTTATCATTGCTACCTTGATTTGATTTGATTTATTCAGAGCATAAGGCCCCTAGGTCAGGCGCTCTATACGTAATATCTACTTAAACATAACTTAATTCTAACTTACTGCTATTTAATTAGAACAGTATCCTAGTGACGTAAGGGGGTAGAAACTCTAGCAGTTCCTACAGTCGCAACGATAAATTCACAGAAGAGACTTGCTATAGAGCAGTGACATTTGCCGCCATATTGGCACCAGTATGGGTTTTGGAGGGCATAACTACAAGGTGCACTACATAAAAATGGAGGGAAAAACAACGGAAGAGCGGATTTCTTAGGATTAAAATAACGTTGTTTTCTCCAACAACAAAAATCGCGCGTTTTAGGTCTAAGAAATCACTCTTCACAGCATCGGCTTCAGTATGACGCCCTTCTGTTTCTCTCTGCAGTGCCACTTGCAGCTAACGCATTAAGGCTCCAGCATAGAGTTATATACAATAATACTCACTGCTCTATAGCGCAAAGAGCGCAAGGACCGCAGTAGCACAAACAACATGGCGCTGGAAATTGTAGCTTAAGCCAGCCCACATTGGAGTTCAAAGATACCGGCAAATAAACATTGCGCTGTCGCAAACTGCCAAAACAATACGTGGTATTTTTACAAACAGCATAATATGGCAAATGTTAGTTAACACAATTTACCTTCACGAATTCGCCCTCCTTATTGTTGTTCGCCGGCCAATTTTAGCTGCGTGATCGCAACGTACGGTGGCTTATTGGGACCATATACTTGGGACGCACAAAACTTTTATGAAATCGGAACAAGACGGCCACTGGCGCTGGGCGCAAGTTTACCATATATCTTCCTATAAGTTGTAGCGTGTCTTTTCCGGTGTTGGAATGCCGAAGTTTCGGTTTCGTGAAAGTTTTGTGTATGTAGGAAAAAAGTTGTGTTTGTCTGAATGAGTCACCGTAGTAACAACACGCATTTCCATCTGTTTGTCCCTGCATCCCGCTTGTCCCCCTAGATGCGTGACGATGACGTCACTAAATAACGCAACTGATTGTTGCTGCTCCTCCCATAATGAAGTGAGTATATTACCATAGATTAGAAAGTTAACTAGATATACCGTCTCACTTCTTCCCGTTCTACGCGGACCTCTAGCGGTAGTTGCGGCTACTAATACCTCTGCTAATGCTTTGCTTTCGTGCTGCTTCGAAGGCAAAAGCATTAACAGAGGTATTAGTAGCCGCAACTACCGCCAGAGCTCCGCGTAGGACGGGAAGAAGTAAGACGGTATATCTAGTTAACTTTCTAATCTATGCTTATACACACTTACACTAACACTACACACTATCAGGCGCACACATGAGCCACAAATTGCGAGATCGGCAACAATAAGAATGTACCAATCGCTTTTACAACCACTTTATACTTGTAGTGCACGACGCTTATCATTGCAACGTTGCAAAATGATCTCAACAATAAGACCTCGTAAGTGAAAACAAAACATTAATTAACTGAACAAAAAATCATTAGAGCTCGTATCTCCAAACTCACAGCTGTGAAGGTATACGAATAAAAATGGATTAGAGTTCACTCGAACGCAATGAACTCCAATTTGAACTCCAATTCTAGGAATAAGGACTGTTTTTACTCACTGGTTATGTCAGAAAGTGAACGCAATTTGTATTTGAAATGTTTAATGTTTATGCATACGTGTATGTGTGCGTATTTATTTTTGTGTGCACTTAATTTCTGTATTACACAGGCCTTTTTTTTTTTACATTTGTCTATGCTTGTATATTTTAAGGGTTTCGTATGAGTGGCTGTATTTATATTTTTGCCTCTGTTTGCGTTTCATGGTTTCTGTTTTAGTTCTAGTTCGTGTGAGTATAATTACGTATTCGTTGTATGTATGTATTTTTAAACTTTAAGGTTTGTAGGCGTTTTGCTTTTTATGGCATCTGTTTTGTATGTGATTGTGGGTTTAGGTTTTCGTTGTGTTTCATGGGTTTCGTTGTGTTGCATTTTGTTATACATTTCGTGTGCCTAAAATTTTGTGGTGGTATTTGGCGAAACGGGATTTGACCTCTAGGCAAAAGCTTTCTACATGCTTTCTTTTTGACAAAACGGGACGAACCGTTTGTCGGCCTATAAACGGGTGTGTCAGAGCAATCACGTGACCTTCAGCAGCACGTGACATTTAGACCAGTGAAAACTTACTTCTGTATTCAACCATTAGACGCGTCAATAAAATTAAAACCATTCAACTACAAAAAAAAAATGCTTATTAAAAAAATGGGGGAAAACAGTTATTTAATGTCTTATTGCGACAGTTTTTGTAGTGCAGATAAAGTTAAATAGTCCAAGGTTAAAGGGTCGGCCTTTCAAAGTAGTGATATCATTCAACCAGGGATAGGCCGCCAAGGTTAATCCTATTAGCCAAGTTAATCGCACCGAATAATACTTTGGACGTTAAATGAAAACTTGAAGATTGCTACCGCTAGTAGCAATCTTCTAGTTTTCATTTAACCTTCGAACTATTAGTAGGTGCGATTAACTTGGCTAATACGATTAACCTTGGCGGCCTATCCCTGGTTGAATGATATCACTACTTTGAAAGGCCGACCCTTTTTGTAAACTTGGCGGCTTCTCTTACCAGTTTTGGTTTTGGGTGGATATCACGACTTTCATAGGCCTGTGAATGACCAAAAATCCCAAGGTGTAATTGACACCCCTACCTTTTTTGGTGGAGGTATTTTATTGTATGAATGTTCTCATTCATAAATTTCACATTTGCTATTGTCGTTCCAAATAAATTAATAACAAGCGTAACAGTATGGTAATTACAAGGACCAAATTAATTCCTATGGAGCGGTAGCAATCTTCAAGTTTTCATTTAACGTCCAAAGTATTATTCCGTGCGATTAACTTGGCTAATAGGATTAACCTTGGCGGTCTTTCCCTGGTTGAATGATATCACTACTTTGAAAGGGCGACCCTTCTTGGAAACTTGGCAGCTGCTCTTATACCAGTTTTGGTTTTGGGTGGATATCACAACTTTCATAGGCCTGTGAATACAAAGAATTCCACTGTCTAATAGTGACCTCTTCCTTTTTTGTCTGGAGTGTCTATAAATTTTCTAATTCATAATTCTTACGTTTGCTATTGCCCAATTAGCCGTTACACCAGCCAAATGGACATGGTTTGGGGTATTGTATGCCCATGTTTCGCATGCTTAAGTCTATTTAATCCGATTTTTGAGCGCACTGGATGACAAAAACGCTGATTTTCGTTCGCTTCGCTCACTCAATCAGCGCATCCCCCTTCACTTGGCTCTTCCGAGGTAAACGTTAATCATTATGAACACATACTACGAACTCACGGAATGGTAAATGTTCATACAGTTCTAATATTCTGGTGGCTGACGAAGATTACTAAAACTAATCAACTCGTCAGCTGTTTAAAATTACTCGTCACTTACACTAGACTGCAAGAACAGTAAGTCTACATAAAATAAAATGTCCGCGTCACGTTATTGAGGAGACTTTTTCTCCATAAAGAACACGTTCCCACTTGTGCTAACGATGTGCATTTTGTTTCCTAATCTTCTTTCCAGCAAAATTGTCCCTTTTATGTGGTGGGGCACATAATTCAGTTTGGATTCGTGTACCGTAAAAAAAAAGACCAACCCTTTGCAATAAAAGATAAAGATATTCTGTCTCTTAGTGAACCATCTATTTGCAAAAACAGTGCATTCTGACAATATAAGTACTGAAACGATAAGCGTGCAACACTTAAGCATGTTATAATCTACTGTTGAATGACAATACAAACAATGGTTACAACAATAATTTTGCACTGACGAGCCACTTCAGGGCCACGTGCTTCTAGCTGCAACCCCCATTTTAGAAAAAGGCACTTCCCCATATGACGCTTTACCTGTCTGCCGAAATCTAGATCTAGCAACTTTCCCTAATGAGCTGTAGACGTGTCGTTATACTCTATGAGAATTAACATGGGAGCCTGCGGACTAGTTACTAGTTACTAGTCACCAGTAACACAAATCAACGTTATTGAGGACACTTTTTCTCCATGAAGGACACGTTCCCACATTTTCGTGTTGACGTTTTCTTTGTTGCTGGACCGAAGACACCTGATTCAAACGATTTGCAAAGATTTCTACCGCATGGGGAATTTACACCAGTATGCTGAAATCACGTATAAGTTGGTTTCAGTTAAAAGACACGGTCTGCTAGTGAGCCGCCATCTGACAACAATAACACTCTAACAATTACGCTCTGACAATTAAGCTCCAACAGCAATAAAACGTCTACTTGGCGGCGACACACTAGCGTGTGTCTAGATATAACGTCATCTTAATCTTGGACTTGAATTCGCAAGTGACGTCATCAGTGGGCCTTCGTTGGGGTGGCATGGTTTCAACATTTGTACAGTCCGAAATAAATCTCACTACATCTTATTTGTGTTCCTTCCCTGTTTTGACTTCGATTCAGTAAAACCCTTACCATCATCGTCACACAATTTCATTTTTGTTTTCTGATACTTGATACTTTGGCTTGACATGTTCTTCGTCTAACTCCTTGTTGACAATGTAGACAAGCATTGAATTTCGCTCGCAAATACAGCTCAAATCCTTCCGTTGGTGGTTGATTTACTTGCAGCTCTCTTGATGAGGGCGCTTATGAGAACCAAGGCTTTTACTTTTTCGAACAACGTTTAGAGAAAGAGCGGGAGGAGGGGACGGAGGAAGGAAAGTTCTAATCTTGGCTGACGTTTAGTCCACAGTTCATCTTATTGGTAGTTGTAGTGACGTCAGCGAAACGAGAGATCAGGTGGTGCCAGGGAAAATTAATGGGTTTTGGCGGAAAACATATAAAGCAAGCGCTCGGTTCATCCAGCCAGCGGTTAATAATTGCGGACATCTCGGATGTTATGATCGAAGGTATGGTACTTTAACTGTGTTTGACATGCAGTAGCAGACTGGAAATAATAAAAGCAGCATTAATGCACAAATTGATTATAATCTATAAATTTACTATCACGTAATGACTTCTACCACAGGCGTGGCCTAAAGTGTACGCGGCCTAACTTGAGTTCGCTGCAGAACGAACACAGGTATAATCGATTGTACGTTTTTGGTAGCAGAGTGCCTTGTTGATATCCAAAATGGTTACAAAAACAATGGCGGCCGTCGATTAAAGCCGCTCCCTCCAGGAAGACGTAGCCGCTCATAAAATACGTCAGGGATTCAAGATACGCCGCACACACACTAGTCTTCTGTGACGACTATTGCAACGACCTTGTCCGTCCGCCCATCTCTTTTTTCGACTTCAGAATGATACCAGACAGAGACAAGCAGATAGAGACGACCAAAAATTAGTTTAAAAACACGGTAAATTAAAACATCGTTGCTTCTTTATAGCTGATAGGCTTTATCGTCGTAACTCGATGAAACAATACCATTTGACTGTCGCATTTAAACACTACAGGAAAACACGCAACTGTAAAAACTAAAGGATTTCGTTAAGGTAACATGGTAGCCATATGATTTTCTATGGGAAAATTCATGTTACTTTTTCTTAAAAACGATAGTAGATAGAACTTTGAAATTTTTTGCAGCGTTAGTGTAGACCTTCCTAAAGATGTCCAATTATAATTACACAAATGTGGTGAATAGTTTTTCAGAAATAAAATATGCAACTTTCATAAAAATTTAATTAACGTCGCGCTATCAGTAACATAGTCACCAAAACCATTAAGTTAGTCTAAACATCATAAACCTAGTAGTGTCCATCCATAACTACCATATGAACACCCTTACAAAAAATCATAACATTCTGACCAATAGTTTTGAAGAAAAAGGAACATAAACTTGAAAAATTATGATTTTCGGCAAACCGCGATAGAACTTCGGCGCAACACATACAATTAAATGAATCGAATTGTCTAAAAACTGCTTCATTGGGTAATTTAGATGCAAACATTTACAGTTTTTGTTTTAATTCTTATAGAGTGGGCCCTAATACATATATTTAAACGATAAAAAAAAATTGAAAAAATTGCTCCACCACCTCCCCCGCTACCATATTACCTTAACGACACACATCAGCTGCATTTAAACTAGCCTCGACACCGTGTTGCATGGACGAATAGGTCTTCTCTCGAACCAAATTCTCCCTGTTATCTGCTATTACGAAATAAAAACAGCAGGTAAAAATTTGGCTTAAAAGGTGATAATTAGGCCTCATATCACGCTGCCACGGCTACGCCAAATGTCCGCACCGTGTTCCTTAAATGAATAAACGTACGTACTCTCGAGCCCAACCCTCCGTTAGCTGCTATTTAGGAAATTAAAAAATGGCAGGTAAAAAATGCCTAAAAGCTGACCATTACGCCTAAAATATAAAACTAGGCCTAAAGGTTAACACATTTTAAACCGGCAATTGTGATAGTTACTACTTTTAGA
Source organism: Lithobius niger (assembly GCA_023313725.1). Lineage (NCBI taxonomy): Eukaryota > Metazoa > Arthropoda > Chilopoda > Lithobiomorpha > Lithobiidae > Lithobius > Lithobius niger. The sequence continues at coordinate 22,480 of JAHWFP010005554.1, forward strand.
TTACATAAGAGAGCGCTGTTGCAGTGCGTGGCAGAGGTGTGCGCCTCAACATTTTCGAAAGTGGTAGAAGTGTGCAGAAAACCGGTTGCGACTACAGGTAGTTGTTTCTGAAGTTGTGGGGGAAAGAGATAAAACCAAGAGAGAACCAAAATAACATTTTACGGGGTGCAAAGTGAAGTTATAGTGACAGTTAAAGTCTTGCACCCGCTACCCCAAAATTGCCACACACAAAAATGTTTTCACATTTTTCGAAAAGATGTAAAAAACGTGAAAATATTAGGGGGGGGGGGGAAACGGTGGAAGGCCCTAGATAACAAAAGCGCAAGTCCGCCGATGATAGCATCACACAAAAATGTCATGTCAATCACGTGACCTTCAACAGCAAAGCGACACCGCCGGATAGTTTTTTTTTGTATGTCCTAGCGAAATTGTCCCTCTGCATCCCGAGATAACCTTAGCAGTAAACAGGACGGAAAGCCAAATGGGCTCGAGAATGTTAAATAAGTACGGATGCAAACTTATTCACGTCGCCTTTTGGAGTTAATTGCCAGACTACCTGACCGGGGAAATAAACCCACGACCTTTAAACCAAATAAACCAAAGGTCGCAGTGCAACCGCTAAGCCGTCACAGTACGGCCGTGTCAGTACGGCTTACCGGTAGAACTTCGGCCTTTGGTTTCAAAGGTCGTGGGTTCAATTCCCATCTCAGGCAGTCCGACATTTCAGTCTAAAAGGCCACTTAAAATAGTTTTGCATCCGTATGTATTTATAACCTTATCAGTTTAAAAAAGAACGTTACTTCGATAATTTCCTATTCATAAAGATAACTCGCTGAACCTTTATGCCAGTGAACGAGTGGCCACATCGATAAAGGCGGCATATGGCAGTGATCAGTGACGGGCTGGCTTGCCGGTTCGAATCCGGGTCACGTCGCTCGAATGAAACCTAAGGACCTAAAGGTGGCTTACTGCATTACGTTATTTCTCGTATACGCTTTTTTGATGACTTATTGTCCGAATTACCTCTATATTATTTACAGCTATTTTGTGTCCATTTATTCAGAACCATAAAGCTTGTAGCACACTACTCCGTTCCGTCACGTCACGTCACGTTGCAGGTCGTCAAATTTCTGTCTGGATTAAAAGCATGTAAATTAGAGGAGACGCGTATACTGCTCCGTCCCGTTCCGTGACGACCCGTCGGCTGACGGACGGGATTGTCGAGGCAGAATCCTGTCAGTTAAAAACTGATCGCAACGAAGAAGTGTATACGTACCTGTCGTCAGTGGACGGCCGTCGTCGTCCGTCACGCGCCTGCGCACAACGCCTTTCCGCTGCTAAATACAGATGCGAACCTATTTCTGTTACCTTCTGGACTTAAATGTCATCATGCCCGAGCGTAAAGAATTGAAACCTAATTTACTACGACGTTCTATTTAATAACCTACTTAATTAAGGTCACTACAAGTCCTTCTTCAGTTGCATTGCGAATTTGGACGTGATCAAATTTAAAAGCTCTGCGGAGCCGACTGAAAATGTTAGCGACGGAAGCAATGTGCGCTGGTCCATCCGTTGCCGTCAGTCGTCGGGACGGAACGGAACGGAGCCGTTCCGTCACGTTGCAGGCCGTCAAATTTCTGTTTCGATTAAAAGCAAGCAAATTAGAGGAGCTGCGTGTACTGCTCCGTTCCGTTCCGTGACGACCCGTCGGCTGACGGACGGGAGTGTCTAGGCAGAATCTTTTCAGTTAAAACTGATCACATCGGAGAGGTGTACAGTACACACCTTCCGGCAGCTGGTCGGACACTGCTGCGTTCCGTCCCGTTCCGACAACTGACGTCAACGAATGGTCCAGAGCACATGATTCCATCACTAACCGTTTTTTCAGTCGGCTCGGCTGAGCTTTTAAATTTGATGGCGGCCAAATTGGCAATGCAAATGTAGAAGGGCCTGTAGTGACCTTGAATAGGTAATTAAATAAAACTTCGTAGTAAATTAGGTATTATTTCTTTACGCTCTGGGATGACGACATTTTAGTCCAGAAGGCACTGACATAGGTTTGCTACTGTAATTAGAGGTTGTGCGCAGGTTCGTAACGGACGACGACGGCCATCGACTGTGACGGCAGGTGCGTTGCGTACACTTCTCCGATACGGTCAGTTTTTGACTGAAAGAATTCTGCTTGACATTCCGACTGGGCCGTAACGGAATGAGACGGAGCAGTATACGCCCTCCTTAAATTTACATACGTTTATTTCAAACAGAAATTTTATGGCCTAACGTGGTGGAACGGGACGGAACGGAGTAGTGTGCTACAAGCTTCAGTCGACGGCCGTCATCGTCCGTCACGCGCCTGCGTACAACGCGTTTCCCCTACTAAATACAGATGCGAACCTATTTCGGTTGCCTTCTGGACTTAAATGTTATCATGCCCGAGCGTAAGGAATTAATACCTAATTTACTACGACTTTCTATTTAATTACCTACTTACGGTCAGTACAAGTCCTTTTTCATTTTGCATTGCCAATTTGGGCGTGATCAAATTAAAGGAATATACATCCCAGCGCCATTTTTCTCGATCCTCCACATCAAGTACGGACCCAAAGGTCTATTTACTTACCGTTAGTCCTTCCCTTGCTAAAAATCTGTTTTAAAATGTGGCGTCTAAAAGATTTTCTGTTGAATATTGTTAACTATATTTAGTGACGACCCGTCACTAAATGATGCAATGCGCGCGGAAGATTATAAGGCAGGCGGTATGTTGCTTTAAAGCAACATACCGCCTCCCTTATAACCTTCCGCCTGCCTCACAACACCCACGCGACGATCACATCTGCGTATTTACCACGGTTAAGGTCAACTGAGACGGTAGCTTCGTTCCTCGCAATGAAAATCATAGCTACTGTCTCGATTGGCATTGCGCCTAATAGTCCAGCCACCGTGAACCCATTGATTGTGTCGTCAAAAACCGGAATGATTCTTGTATTTTAAAATCACAATTTATAATTTTCTAGGCTAGTGTCTTATAATTTTGCTTCGGCGATCTATTGGACTAATTAATTTTAATTTTTAACGAATTAGTCTATTAGATTGTAGATCTCATAGTAATTATTAGAAAATTAGTAGATGTACACACAGAGATGAAACGTCATGATTATTGTACGCGCGCATTGCATCATTTAGTGACGACCCGTCACTAAATATAGTTAACAATATTCAACAGAAAATCTCCTAGACGCCACATTTTAAAACGGTTTTTTAGCAAGGGAAGGACTAACGGTAAGTAAATAGACCTTAGGGGCCGTACTTGATGTGGAGGATCGAGAAAAATGGCGCTGGGAGGTATATCCCTTTAAAGGCTCACTGGAACCAACTGAAACGGTTAGCGACGGAAGCAATGTGCGCTGGATCATCCGTTGGCGTCAGTCGCCAGAACGGGACGGAACGGAACAGCGTGCCACCAGCTTTATTGTACTACATTATTCATCGTCTTTGCTATTCCGAAGGCTTATTTTCGGAATTATCTCTCTATTATTTATAGCAATTTGTCTAGATTTATTCAGCACCATACGGCTGCATGAAGTTAAAAAGGCGATATCTAGTAGTTCTTCCTGTTTTCGCTCTCAACGCCATTTGCATGCTGTGACATCATGCTCAGCACGTGACGTTCACCAACTCAACAGCCGTAACGCCGTCTGCCGATCAGATGTGAACATCACTCTATACGTCAGCGTGCATACTCCCCCTTCCCTCACTCAGAATTGAAACACCCCGAAGCACTCTTTGGCACGAGCAAAACACGACCACGCATGCTGTTCCGCAAAACTTTCATTCACCAACTGAAGCCAAGTTAAGGCTTGAAGGTAAAAGAAAACTTAAAAAAAAAAAAAAACACCACCCTTTTGTTCTTTCTGTGCCAACGACCAACGTGGTGTGACGAAGATGTGATAATTTAGGACTTAGGAGAGAAGGAGTTCAAACCTGTTCGTTGTCTAGAACTAGTTTTGGTCTTCGTATTCATTTTAAAGAAATGTTCGTTGCGCAGTGAAGAAATATTAAGGGAGAGCCATCCATAAATGCAGGGGTCGTAGAGTTCCTACTTTTTCCGTATTTCCTTCTTTTTTTGTTTTAGTTCCTTACTTTCCTACTTTTTTCTTGTTTTGAGATGAACAGTTCCCTACTTTTTTTCAGTTACGCTTATTTTGTAAATTTAAGTGTAAATTAGTGACATAATGTATAAGATTTGAGTTCAATAAATCAATAAATAAGGCACGAATTTCGTTGGCGTACTCGACGATCCCTGGCTTGTCTACAATGCAACGTGGTGTTCTGCGCGTGCGCGGTGAAAAGCATCACTTCCGGTTCCGCATCGTGCGCAACGGTTTCGTTTTCCCAAGTCCACTGTCAAGGCGTGAACGTTGCTCGATCCAAGGATACATTTTGGGGTAAATGCTTAGCCTACTAGTAGGTTCCATTTTCAACTGCTTAAATGTCGTACTAGCTGCTGTTTGTAATTTCGTTTTTCGATACAATGAATGCGTATTAAAAATGTAAGTGTTCTGTACTGGGCTTGCTGAGCCATCTGTTAGTGATGATACACCGACGGAATGGTTTTATCGCACATTTATTTATATCCAGTTTGTAAAGCGTCAACTACGAGAAAATATTAGGAAGGTTAATGAGCTAGAATTGTGTTTAGCAGTATTTCATTGGTCTAAGTGTAACCGTAAAAAATATGTACCACTGCAGATACATTTTAAAAGTGTTGCATCTACAAGATTTTCTGTTGAATATTGGGAACTATATTTATTAGCATCCCGCGATTAAATGATCCTTTGCGCGCTTACAATAACCACGATGTTTCATCTGTGTGTGTGCAAGTACTAATTTTTAATAATTTGCCGATAATTACCATGAGATCAAAAATCTAAAAGACTAATGCGATAAAAATTAAAATTATTTATGCCAATAGATGGCCGAAGATAAACTATAAGATACTAGCCTAAAAAATTATAAAGTGTCATGTTAAAATACGAAGGTTTTTCCGATT
>JAHWFP010005560.1:10667-40524 GCA_023313725.1 Lithobius niger
CAATTCAGCACCACAGTAATTGGAGTAGGATACAGAGTATGCAAAAGAGCACGGAAAATCCAATTTTAGGGCTTGGAAAAAGCATGGAATTTGGTTTATATGAGGCTGTGACCCTGGGATAGGAATATTCTTTATATGGCTGGGTTTTTCTTGTTTCTTTTTTTTCAAAACTCCAGACAAAGTGCTACATCCGTTGTTTCATGCTTTAGCATTTTTTGCAATAGCTCAGTGTAGACCATCATCACTTGATGGGATTTCAGAATTTTTTGTAACGGTACGTAGGCGACGACATTCCGTATAGGGATCGTGAACATTTTAGACACACTGGCTTTAACCCTTTAAGTGCTACGTTAATTTTATATCCCCAAAAAGTAGGGGTAACCTGGACGGGAATCGAACTAGCAACTTGAAGGAACTCTTTAACGTGAGGCACACGCTCTACCAACTCGGCCACGGCCTTCTCGATAGAGTCGGCTTGTTAAGGGAACCTAGTATTGTTGTCATTTCCACCATTGTTGCCCACGTCACGCATAGTTTGGACTTTGCTTTTAATACTTAAACCTTTGCTTATGTTTGGCTCAAGTTTGCTTGAGCATAGCACTTAAAAGATTAAGTACAAAAATCAACAATGCCGCAATTTCAGTATTTTTCTACTTCCTTTTCCTTCTCCTTTCACTACGCAACTGTTTTGCTGATCGAACGCCTAACCGTAGAATTTCTGGCAACACAAAATTGCTCAACCTTGTTAAACTACATGCGCAAAACATTCCATCTTTCCTCCTACGAGTATCAGCCGTTGAAAGGGATGATGTGCACATATGGTATAGTTGGGGAAGTTTAAACGGCGTAATGGACGACGCAGTTCAGAAAAATGTAATCAAATGTCGAAACCTGCACTCCCCACCTGAACATCTGCAGACGTGCGTCAGACTACCGCCAACAGTTCAGTTTGCTTAGAAGGTCGTTGCTGTTTTCATTCCCAACTCCATTAACAGAAAGAAATCGTACACGCTAAGTGTAGACGAATACTCCTCTGAACCTTTCTTAAAGGGACACCCGGCCTGCCTTATAACAGCTACACGCAGATCGCCATCCGCGCCTTACCAGAGCTAAGGTCGGCTGGGCTGGTAGCTGCGTTCCTCGCAGTGAGGAACGTAGCTGCTGTCGCGGTTGGCTTTGGGAATAGTACACGAAACAGTAACAAGTTAAAGATTGTGTCGTCACAAACCTGAATGATTCTCGTATTTTAACATCACAATTTATAATTTTCTAGGCTGCAGGATCGAGAAAAATGGCGCTGGGACGTATATCCTTTTAATCATGTATTACGCAAATAAGGATAAAGCGACTAACCAATTCACCATTTAAAGCATGATTTGTAAGTAGAAATGGCTACATCCAAGGGTGCTATCCCAAACCTGATCAGCATAAAACTGCGTCAGTAGCATGCAGAGATCCGTGAGAAGGGCAGGGGCAACTTTTAGTAAAAGGGCACACTAAGTTTAGTGGGAATTTTTTCTGGGACTTGTTTGCTCTTTTTTATTCTTTTCTGCCCCTTTCTTCGCCTCTTTTGCCTCTTTTTCGCCTTTTTTTAGGCGTTTTTAGGCTGTTTTTACTTACTTTTTTAGGCCATTTTTTCTTTACAAAAAGGGCATTTTGCGAAAAGTGCACGGGCAATGCCCCACCCCCGCCCCCCTATTGTGCACGCCACTGGACTGAGTGATTAGAGTTTTAAACGAGAAATTTGGTCAGATAACTTGAATACTTTAAACCACGAAACTTGGTTAGCGGCTTTATCTTTATGGAATTTTGTACGGTATCAGATCTTTTGGCAGATAGTGGATTTTCGTCATATTGTTTACGATTTTGAGGTTGTTATCAATACTTATTTGTGTTGTATTTTTGTGTATTACGAAGCTGCCATCGTATGTAATATACTACACATTCTATCACGAACGTATCAAGCTGCAAGGTTCGCTTCATCACGTAATGTGAGAGCATAATTATATTCTAGAAATGGACCCCTTGCCTCCGTGCTGATTCGCACACAAAGCATTAGCAGAAGCGTAGTAGCCGCAACCAAGGTAGATTAGTAGGTAATGACGCTTTTCTGAAAACGTGTTGAAAATAAAGAGTATTTTACCGAGTAGGTTACTGAGCTGGCCGGGATAGCCCTATAACTTTGCTTCTCCAGGGAAAGCAAAAATGTAAACCCAGGGAAAGCAAAAATGTAAACATAGTAGCCACCAAGACTTGAAGGTGAAATCACTACGGAAAGAGCATTCGAGAAGACGAATGCTAAAATATAGGTAATACACAGGGTGGTCCAAAAATTCGTTGCACCCCACTAAAAGCCCTACAGAATTGGAATTAGGCACCTGACTCACAGGACTTTGTTTTGTCCCTAAGATGGGGGGGGGGAGCACCCACTGAGCTTGCACTGGAGCTCCCTGCCCCCGTCAACCCACAGATAAAAAATTTTAACTTTTTTCCTGTGCGAAATAGACGTTTGGTTCCAAGTGGGGAAATATGCTCATGGCCCAGGCAACGTGACAGCCGAAAACAGCATGCTAATTGAATAAACGGGATACGTTTTATTACATCTTCAGTGTAGCCCCCACGCCCACATGAGGCTTCCCTGCACGGTGACGGAAATGGTACGGTACACCCATCAAAGGTCCCACAGCACTGCGAATACACACCTGACAAATTCGACCAAGTTTTCTCCCTAAGATGGGGCCACTGCATGAGCTTGCGTTGGGGCGCCAGACCCTCCTCAATCCCCAGATACAAAGTGTATCTATGTTCCTTAACCTAAACAGAAAAAAAACACCCCTGGGTTGGGAACGTTCAAGCAATACGTCTCAAGTGATGAGTCTCAATGAATAAGCTATTTTCGTCCCCCCCCCCTTCCCTCGCTCCTCGTGATCAATTGACGAACAGGCCTAGGTGATAGTGCCTGCGCTCTTTAATGTGCGGGAAGTGTCAGGAATCAACTGCCCAACCCAGGGATATTAGTCATGTTTATTGTAGGGAACAGAAATAAATTTGGTAACTATAGGGGGTTCAGGGAGGGAGCAGGGTTCCCCACTGTAAGGTCATGCATGCTAAACATTCGTCCTATGTATCAGGTGTGTAATCTCAGTGCTGTAGAACCTTTGGTTAGTACACCCGCACCGGATAATTTTCCACACCGTGCAGGTAAGCCCTCTTGAAGATGAAATAAAACATACCTTGTTAACTCATTAGCATGCCGTTTAGGGCGATCAGGTTGGCTGGGTCATGGACATAATTCCCCAATTGGAAGCAAACACCTATTTCTCACAGGACCAAAAAAAATGATTTATAACTATGGGTTGCGGGGGACAGGGCGCCCCAATGCAAGCTAATGCAGTGGCCCCCATTTTAGGAACAAACTTTGGTTCTATATGTGTCAGGTGTGTAATCTCAGTGCTGTAAAACATTTGATGGGTGCACCGGAAAATTTCCCACACCGTGCAGGGAAGCACTCATGCGGGCGTGGGGGCTACATTGAAGATGTAATAAAAATCATATCGTTTATTACATTTTTAATTTTTTTGTTTTTGTTTTTGTTTTATGCTTCAGCTCAGTTTTGTTTCAACTCAGCTTATGCAATTAGCATGCCGTTTTCGGCTATAAGGGCACGTTTACGCAACCACTCGCTTTTGCATTCTCGCAGCTAGAAGCTAGAAATCACCTAAAATTCCAACATGGCGACGGTTTTATGTCTGCCGCCTCGCAACGAAAACAGTAAATAACGTGAGTTCAGAAGCGTTTGGGAAAATTGTTTCGTCATGAGAAATTCTTTATATTATTGGCACGGATTATAAGACTGCAAGTATTTACTGAAACGATGTCGGTATTTAGCTAATCCATTTAGCGTTGTTACCATGGCAATGTCACCTTTGCCATCGCGATTCAGTTCTAGCTGCGAGAATACAAAAGCGAGTCCCTGCGTAAACGCGTCCTAACGTTGTCTGAACCACGCGCGTATTTCCTAAATTGGATCCAAACGTCTATTATTCACAGGAAAAAAGTTAAATTTTATATCTGGGGTTGAGGGGGGCAGGGTGCCCCAACACAAGCTCAGTGTGTGGCCCCCATCTTAGGGACAAAACAAAGTCCTATGAGTCAGGTGCTTAATTCCAATTCTATAGGGTTTTTGGTGTGGTGCAACGTACTTTTGGACCACCCTATATATTTTCGGCGGCAATTAGAAAGAAAATTGTACAAAATAAGGAAATCTCCTGACAGGTCTATTCTCACAGACACATGTTAAAAACTGTATTTAATTTTCAACCATGCAGTATTGCCGGTCGTGGTCTCCTAAAAAACGAAACACAATGTAATGGGAATAGACCTGTCATGTTTCCTATTTTTGCAATTTCGTCGGCCCACCCAGAAAGTAGTTGATATTACTAGAAAGACAATTTTCAGAATAGTTTATGTTGCAATTAATGGCTTATTTGTCTTCGTTTACCAAATTTTGTTCCTAACTTTGGATATAGGCGTTGGGTTGTGAAAAAACCTGGGTTTCTTTAGGAAAATACCCAACTCGGATGGGTTTTGGGTTTTCGGTTTTTTCGGGCTTCTTCGCGTCTTATCGATTTTGTTGTTTGTTTAGCTTTTTTTTTATTTTTTTTTGTTTTTTTTTGTTTTATGCTTCAACTCAGCTTTGTTTCAACTCAGCTTATGAGTAAGAAGGTACGTGAACCTCTTCGGGGTTAGGTTTAGTGACTTGGCAGTTTACTATGAAATGTGATTATGAAACATTCCTTTGGCCTCTTTACCTACTCTCTAACTCTAAACTAAGCGGCATTCCCCTCTGGTCAGTAAAAGACTAACTGTTGAAATAAAAATTGATCTCCTAAGTACTTTTTTCAATTACTACCCCCTAAAAACTGAGGAAAAAAACACGTACATTGTTGGGTTTAATACCAGTTTTTTTCATGTGGATTTTTTGTGGAAAAAAGCCAGTGAGATTTATTGGGCTGGAGAAAAATCATAACACCACTGCTTGGGGGGGGGGTCGCTTGGCAACCCCCCCCCCCCCGCCCTCCTACACTGCCAACACGCTGCCCGTATAGTTTTTGCTGTTGTCTATTGATATTGTAACTGTCTGTTTCGGGTTAGGTGTATGGGTGGTGTATACCCGTTTCGCCGATTCCCGTTTCGCTGAATCGAAACATTTAAAAATTTAACATTGGAGAAGTTAAAGATGCATTATTAATTGGGAGGAATTATGTGATTAGTTGCGGTTTCTGATGTTTCATGTTTCTCCGCAGTGAGCGCGGCAGCGCGAGGAGGCACGTAATTTGAAGAAAAAAATTATTCGGCGAAACGGGATTCGGCGAAACAGGAATTTATGTTTCGCTGAAAATTCATACACCGTGCCTAAACCCTCGCTCTTTGTAGCACAAACTATTTTCATGTCAGCATTGTGCTGATCAGCTGTACTTTCACGTGCTACAATAAGTAATAGTTATTGGTTAAAATCGAGCGTTTATCGATTTTTAACCAACGGGTGCGATTATTGGCCGGCTCGAGTATGCAAATACGTCGAGGGCGGAGCCCGAGGCCATATGCATACGAAAGCCGGACAATAATCTCACCCGTTGGTTAAAATTCGATAACCGCTCGATTTAAACAATAAATTATTTATATCACGGTTGGGACGTCAAGCTAATTCTTATTTAATTAAAACGTTTTGTGTTTGTGAAATTGCTTCAAGAAATACGGTAATACATTATGTCAAATGAATGAAGTTTGAGAACTGTTTGAATGTAACCAAATAAAAGGACTCGGGTGCGCGATCCTGGACCCAGCAAAAGTTAGGCATAGCCGCAAGAAGACAAACAACAATTCATCAACAATTTATCGAAAAGTTTGTAAAAAAAAAATAAGTAGGTATGTTTAATAGTTTATGAACTTTTCCTGGGCAATGTGCATTGTGCGACGTGGCATCATTCATCGACTAGCCGCTTTGGGATTGCATTCTATTGTACTCGGGACTTCCTATTATTTTATGGCATCTTTTACAGATGTACTGTTACCAGATATCATGTTAATGTTTTAAATGCTTTCTCTTCTAATGATGGGTGTTGTTAGTGCCTCGTTTTTCGGACGCACTACAATCACTGCTATTGCACGTTCATGGTTTCAATGATCTGACCCGTTGGATTTAGTTTTCTGTACGGGAGAAGACTATTGCAACGACTTTGTCCGTCCGTCGCTTTTTTCAATTTCGAAACAGTACGCCATTATCAATCTTGGTAAATTCTGCGTTAGGCCGGTTGCACACGAACCACAAAACGCGCCACAATCGCAGACGCAATTTTTGGTGTTTGGGGCGCGTTTGTGGCGTAAAAATCGCTATCAGTGACAGATCAGTTAAAATGTATGGGATACAATTGGTGGTTACACGCAGTGGCGCGTTTCTGCGTTTATCGGTAGGTCTCCCTGAGCCAAATCGCGCTGTGTGAAAGGCCGTCGATTTCGACGCGATAGTGGCGTGGTTTCTGCAGCGATATCCACGCGTTTTGTGGTCCGTCTGCAACAAGCCTAAAGCCCTAACCAGACTGGCTGCTCGCGGCACGCCGACGCACTATGGTGTAAAAAAGACTTTAGTATTCGTCCTTAACGCAACACCAACCGCACGATTGCTGCAATTTTGACCTTGTAGGCACGTAGTCACTCACGCATAGCTTCGCGCGAAATTTGCTTCTGTCTGGAGAGGCCTTTAGTGTTGATAGCCCTTGAATCCTGCCGTAACTTCCTGAGGCAGACCATGGGCCTCAACCTGATACAGAAGTAACTGGTCCACAGAGACAACATCCAACCAAGGAGCTTCATCCATGCTTTTAGCAATTTCCTGGACCAGCTTAAATCAGTATCATTCAGTGGAGAAAATGCTTCATGGTGGCACTCATTACTATTAACAGCACCACAAATATTTACAACAAATATTGCTCGGGAAAAAAAAAACTTGTGTGACATCACATATTCTGTAACCCCCTCCACTGGTCTGAAACTGTGGCATTCTGCATACCGCCCCCCTCCCCCCAACCCCCCACGAGGGACGTCATTTGCGTAACAGTCCAAGTGTGTCAAGTGAGTTTGTGATTGGAAAAAAGGCCCACAAAATCACACAGAAATGCATTAGTTGTAAAGATGTATTTTTTGAGGGGTGGGGGAGAGGAAGAGGTGGGTGGGGAAATGGTAAGTGTTCAGATTGCAACCAACTTTGACTGCAAACACACTGCAAACCCTCAGGGTGCAATGTTCACTCGCCCGCAGTGCTTGCTTTCCTCGTTACAGTAGTGTTTGCCAATAAAGAGACGAATAAAATAGTTCGTTAACTTTGCTTGTTCAAGGGTGTAATTCCATAATTATCGCTCCACTCAACCTTCTTCCTCATTTTCTATACCAACCACCGGCATTTTTCCACCTTCCCCCTTTCCTTCTTTATCCCATTACGACATAGCCCACAAAACATTGTATCCAACGAACATGTTTACATTGCCTAACGACGTTAAAAGACTGGTTGCCGACACGCAACGTCGTGAAAATCACACCTAAATGAACGTGCCTGAGGCACTGCAACGATACCAGCCAAAACCCAAAATGTTATTTTTTTTTTCCCGTGACCAGTTGGCAAAGTCGCAAAACGCACTTCTCATACCCCCAAAAAAGAACAGGTTTTGTTGCGCAAGAACGATTTGCAGTAGTCAGTCAGTGACGTCTGGAAAATTTTTCAGGGAAAGACGGGCAGACCTTTTTCGTCTATTGTTGGGGTGACCGGAGGGGGGGGGGTTACATTTTAAATCAAATGCTAGGAAGCTGTGAAGTTAGGAGATTTTCAGGATGGGCGCAAAAATATCCGTGTTGAGGGGGACTTTCACCCCACATCTATCCTTCTTTATTTTTCATTTTACTGTAGAAGCTCTGGTCAGCTTATTTCCTGCGGAAGAAACAATGCTGAGGTGCTCTTTCACCTAATTCACCATGATTAGAGGGGAAAATAAAATTTAGCGTATCTGTAAGGTTCTTCGAAGAGCGTAGTTAGTCCAAAGTCACCACTGCACAGATTTGCTATTCGCGACTCATAAATCCTAATCGCACCTGAACGGTTAATTGTGAGGTGATCATCACGGATGAGCTATGGCAGAGCGTTGCCTAGATACCTGAAGAAGCTAATCTGGTCGATTGCTGGAGAGGGAACCTCAGCAATGTCCATACCAGTCTTAGCTTCCCAGGGCATCGTACCAGACTGCAGCGGCTAGGGTAAGCTACAGTTGTAATGGAATAATAATAAAAAATAATAAAAGTTTTACCGTGTTTTAATAATTATTTTTTTTAATAAATAAGCGTTTGCGCACGTATTCGTTATGATTTTCGCACGTTTTACGACGAAAGGAATCGATAGGTAGGTGAATTAAGTCGCTAGCTTGCATAGTAGTTATTCTAGATAATTACCCTGGAGACGAGGCGTCTAAGGCAGATCTTTATCTTACATATTCTATCCAACATAATCAGATTGCTGTGGAACCACATAAGTTTTTTACTTTAAGTCACAATATTTTGACTAGGGGCAATCCGTTTAAATTAACGTACGCTCGTTTCATACAGATAATTATAAGTACTTTTTTGAAAATCAGGTTGTCCCAGCAGGAGTGGAAGCAGACTCGGCGGATTCCCTGCAGGGATTTAAAAAGGCTGTTATGAAGATCTATCCAGGTTTATGAAGTGGATTTTTTTTTGATTTTTTATTTTACATAAGGCTTGGGTTATATTAACCAGCACTGTTTTACCTTTTACTGTTTTAAATATCATTCAGGATCATGTGTAATTTCGTATTACGATTAGGTGGAGGTAGCAGCATCCCCCAAGTTTGCTCTCCGATACATTTTCTTTGCTGTAAAAATTATTTATTATTATTACAGAGTTCTTTTCTCAGCCAATTTTTTTTTTTGTAACAAGCTTTTTATGTTTTTCAGCTAAAACGAAATATTTTTCAGTCTAAAAATGGTTTTCAGGTTTGTCAAAAATGGCGAGGGGTTATTTCGCTTGCACTGAACCAAAGTGAGGAAAACAGTCATTGTTGACAACCTATCCACTTGTAACTCATTAACGCGAAAGGGCACGCATGTCCCTTCTTTTCACAGCATCAGTGAAAAAGTGGGAGCATGTTCGTTTTTGGCACGGTGGCAAAGAAAAAGTGAGAGCTCTTCATTATTTGCACGGCAGCAATGAAAAGGGAGTGCAGCACACAATGTGAAGGGTAATGTCAGTTAGTAGTAACTATCAGTTACAAACAAAATATTATGGCCTGTATTCTTGACGGAAAACCCTGGGCCCCGAAAAAAACAAACGCCAGTGCTACAATAAACAGGACAGGGACAGTGTGACAACATCTCGTCCACCTAGCACGATGCAAAAGTGGGCCGATTAAGTAAGAATGCATTGGTAATATCTGAAAGCATTGTTGCAACTGGGATGAAACGGGCTTTAGCAGCTTATGGTAATAAGTGGGAATCGTGTCAAACAAGCATAGACCTATTTCTGCAGGTTGTTTGCGTGGGAAAATAAACTTCAACTAGTTGCTCCCCGGCGTAACATACGCCGATCTAGCCGATTCCCGCTGATTCAACTCGGCTCTAATAGTCACATTATTGAAGTAACAGTCTTTATTTCTAATTGTTAGAGCGCATATCCGTTGTCATTGTCGGCCGCTCACCCTTTTTCGTTGCTACCGTGGCAAGAATGAGCCCTCTTGCTGATTGTTGAAGCTTCGTTTGTTTAATCATGATCCCTAATAATTCTCCGTCTCCCACTCTTCGTTTACGATGTGCCTTCCGTGTAAGTATATGTATGCTGTCTAGGAGTGTTTGATACGTGTGTATTTTTGATTTTGTATCTGGGTGCATGGCGTACGGCCACGGCTCGGTGAAATAAATAAATCAAATCAAAAACCTAATAATTCTCCATTAAGTCTGCTCCTGAGCTATGTCTACGCCTAAGCGAAATATATATATAGGAGATAGATAGTCAAATTTCCCTTCTTTAGTCACATATGAATGTAGTCCATCAGTTTTTTACGAAACTCCCGTTTGTTGGCAAGCGAACGTTTATACACGGCGAAAGACCGCTGAAGCATTGATGCTATTCCGAAGTGTTGGTTGGCGAACAAGAAAGTACAAATAAATTCCCCAGCAGACAATAAAACAATGTCCGTGTACGAAACGTCGACCAGCTAACCATTGCACATGCAAAAGGTTTTCTGTTGATCCTGGAATACTGAAAGCACCATTCTTGCAAAAGTATAGGGCTCTTATGGGTCTCATATAGGTCTCTTATGCTCTTAGACAGATTCCAAGGACGATCTCTCAGTCCTTGTTATCTGTTATTCCAAAAACCTCTTATCAGCGAACCATTGTTGCAGAAGTAGGGCTATACCTATTGCTGTTGGACTAAGTAGATCTCAACCCTGGAAATCCAGCCGAACATTAACAGACGTTTACATTTCGAAAATTACCTTCGTTTCAAGTCGTTTAATCGCTTTTTCCAGGTATTTCTCTCTTTGGTCTTTTTCAACTCTGCCAAAACTGTCGACCTGAAATCAATTAAGGGAAGAAGTTTAACAATGCTGATTTCCACAGAAGAAAGATTTCACATTGTGTTCAGATCCGCTTCGTGCAAAGGTCGCATTCATGTGGATATAAACAATGGTAACCACGAACTATGCAAATCTTAACCCTTTAACGGGGTCATATTAATTCCCAATGAACAGGTCAGTCACGATATTTGAACCAAGGTTTCGTTAGTTTGGGACAATAACGCTAACCAAAGGGCTGTACTTGCCTGCTATGCTCAGGATTCCAGGGATTCCTCACTAACAGCCGTATTCCAGAAATCCACTCAAGTGCGAGTGTGAGAGGGCAAATGTGAGTGCAAACATCTGAGGTAAGGGCCAACAACTTTAGTGCAGCCGCAGAAGGGAATGAGAGTGTCCAAACATCTATAGATGTGTTTTGACCTTTACACTCACCTTTAGCACCACTCACACTTGAGTGGATTTCTGGAATAAGCCTGTTAGCTTGCGATGTACATCAGAACTTAATTTTGTTCCTGTTTAGTCAATCAGAGTACAACAGTCGAATTTACTGCAAGGTGATGGGTTTTCCAGCCGTATTCCAGAAATCTACTTAAGATCCAAGTCGGACTAGAGATGAATGTAAATGTCAAAGCACGTCTATAGAAACACCCTCAGATGTTAGGACACTCACATTCGCTTCTGTGGTAATACTAAAATTGTTGACCCTTACCTTAGATGTTTGCACTTACATTCACCCTCTCATACTCACACTTGAGTGGATTTCTGGAATACGGCTGTTAGAGTCTCCAAACAAAATTTAAGGGATGCACCTTAAAAGGCCAAAGGTTACCGTTTGCAAAGGTTACGTTTCTGCTTGTGTTAAGAAGCGTTACGTCACGGCAGGCAGTGTCCATTGGCTCACTTCGCTCGGGTTCTCAGGGAATTCTCATGAACCTCGCTTTTCGTCGCTGGACCCTTCGTATTTTGGGTTATGGGGAACGTCTTATGTCATGGTGTGGAAGAGGTAAATCTGCTGCGCGATTTTATTTGGCTACTTTGAAAGGATATTTCTTCTTGTCCTATAGCAGCCACGCGCAGTTGACACTCCGTGCACACTACCGTCGTACCGTTTCGTGAGATTCAGCGGAGTAATACTACAACGCCACTTCCGCTCACTTCTGCACGTGACTCAGCGATGCGCGTGAGGTAAGCATACATCAACGAAAAGACGGCCACGTGACAGCATGAACGCCAAAATTGTGTCTTCATAAATCGGAAACCATGATACGTAACGAAAGTGACATCCACCAGCAAAGAGCGCCAAACTGTACATGTGAACAAGATGCCTGAAAAATACTTCCCAATATCAACATAAAGTCTCCTAAACGCCACATTTTAAAATGGATTTTTAGCATGGGATTGACCTAGGCCAATAAATAAACCCTTGTGACTGTTCTTGGTGCGGTGTATCGACAAACAATTACAGGAATCTCGTTTGGAAGATATGTCCCTTTAATTACGGTGCGATTGTTATTTTTCAACTGTACTATTCGATTAAAGGTACATTCTGCCTGCCTTTAACAGCCACGCGCAGATCGCCATTCACGCATGTTACCATCGTACCGTGTCGCGAGACTCGGCGTAGCAATACAAGGTCAACTGGGATAGAAGCTGCATTCCTTGCAGCGAGGAGCGCAGCTACTAACTCAGTTGGCCTTAGGTGTGGTAGACGAAACAGCATAAACACACAAATTGCGTTGCCGCAAACTGGAAAGATTTTCGTTTTTTAACATCATACTTTATAATTTTTTAGGCTAGTATCTTATAGTTTTTCTTCGGCGATCTATTCTAAAAATAAATAATGCCATAAATAATTTTAATTTTTACCGCATTAGTCCTTTAAATTTTTGATCTCGTGGCACTTATTAAAAACGATTAAAATTTAAAGTGGCACTATCACCGATTGAAAGCAGACGAAATCTGACAACATCTAGCACTATGTAGTGCCATCTAGCTCTTGCTTGCACCAAGCGAAGAAATGCATAACGGCATTTCTTTTAACGAAACAAACAAGCCACGACATCCTTAATTATTGAGTGAAAATTTGGTTCGTTCTCGTACACCTGGGAGCAAACTGTAAAGGTTAACAATATCATTGCCGCTAGATGGCGCCACTGTATTTTCGTTCGCATTTCAATCGGTGATAATCCAACTTTAATACGTGCACACACACAGATGGTTATTGTAAGCGCGTAAAGGATCATATGTAAAGTTGCCATCTCTTGCTTGCTGACTTGACCGTAATTACCTAATGACTATAATTAGGGCTAATTACGTCGTTCTATTCGAACGCTTCACAGATACATTTGCCAAGTGTGGTATGCGGGCCTTTAGCTATAATTTCCACGTGCGAGACACGTGCGTTCCTTTTACCGAAAGAGTTTCCATATTTTGTAGCGAGAACTAGCCCTTATATTGAAGATGGTTTGGCGCGAAGAGGAGGTCTTTCCCAACAAGAACGCAACAAGGACAGAACTCTATGGAACTCTTTGCACGAACTGTCTTGTTGGACAATTTCTCGATTCATGTGCGGATTGTTAAATGTTTATTTTTGTCAATTGCGTTATGTCTAAGGAAGAAGTAAAGAAATATGAATTTAACAAGTCTGCAGTGAACCCTTGAAATTACATTGGTGGCAGCGGTGTAGCCGTACTTTCACGTCGAGGAAGCAGCTGGATTTCATGTCGATTTGTTCGAGTTTCAACGGTCAGGGTGCTGCCTTTGTGTCTGCATTGGCAGTGGTGAAGCAAATTGCGTCTGCATCAAGTGTAAAGTAAATACATTGGTGACAGCGGTCAAGCTGGGCTTACACGTCGAAGAAACCAGCAGTTTTGGCGTACATCCGGACTTTCACGTTAAAGGGACACAGCTGCATCGAAAGTCGGCGGTAATGTCAACTTAGATGGTAGTGGTGAGCTTCTCCAACTCAGTGGGTTCACTTTCCATGGCAGAATTTCGACTTTGGCGCCAACCAGCGTGGGAGGAAGATTAAAGGGGCTTCCTGCTGTTCAAGAAAGACGAGTCAAGAGACGGAAAAGCTGAGCTGGCAGACAAGATTGCGACTGGACGAGGGACGGAGAACATTCCTATCAGCGAGAGTGGGCGGTAATGCTGCACTTCGTCGTGTGAGAAGAAAAATTTCGGCGAATTCCGGTAATGGAAGAAGCGAAATAGAGTTTGAAGTCATCGTCAGTGCAAGCCTGGGTTCGTCAGTTTGGATGTAGAAGTCGTCTTGGCAGCGTCTCCACAACGCGGCAACAGGTGAGCTGTGGCAAACTTTTTTTACACCTTGGTATTAGGGCGTTTGGGAAAAAAGTGTTGTTTAAAGCTTGCGGGAACTGTTGTGCGTGTTGGTGATATTTTTTTTTGATTGTTGGTTACTTAGGTAATTAAGTAATTTTACAATGGAGTTGCTTAGTGATAAAACTGTGGTTGATTTGAAAGCTGTGTGCGAGGAATTAGGGTTGCATGCGCCTAAGAGAAAAAGTGAAATTCTGGCTATGTTTAAAGGTGGGTTGGAGGGAGAAACTTTGTTGGCTGATGATCTCGCAGAAGCAGTTAAAACTGTAGAGGAGGCTAAAAGGGTAATAAATGAAGAAAAAGAGAGGGAATTACAAGAAAAAGAGAGGGAATTACAAGAAAAACAGGAACTAAAAGAGAGGGAATTAAGGGAAAGGCAGGAAAGGCAAGAAGAAAAAAAATTAGAGAGGGAAAGGTTAAGTGTAGAGAAAGAAAAATTAAAAAGGGAGGAGGCTTTAAAGAGAGAGGGAGGACGAATTAGCAAGGGAAAAATTAGCAAGGGAAAAAGAATTAAGAGAGAGGGAGGACGAATTAGCAAGAGAAAAATTAGCAAGGGAAAAAGAATTGAGAGAGAGGGAGGACGAATTAGCAAGGGAAAAATTAGCAAGGGAAAAAGAATTAAAGGAAAGGGAGGAAGAATTTGAGAGGGAGAAATTGGCTAGGCTAGACGAAATTGAAAGAGAAAAATTAGCTATAGAAAGAGAAAGATTGGATCGTCACGAAGAGCTAGAACGGGAGAAGTGGGAACGAGAAGATAGATTGACGAGGGAGAAACAGGAGCATGAGCTGCGTATTAGCGAAAATGCTAGGCAGCATAATGATGAAATGCAGGCAAGAGAGTTGTCCTTTAAGCAAGAACAATTAAAGGTAAAGACAGAGACTGTACAACAAGAAAAACGTTATGACATGTCGAAGTTGTGCCTACCTTTCAGGGAGAAGGAAGACAACATATTAGTTTTCTTGTCTGGTTTTACTAGGATTTGTGATAGGATGGGCTTTAACAAAGAAGAGTGGCCTTTCAGATTGTTATCTTTGTTAACAGGGAAAGCGCGGGAAATACTCATGCGTCTTTCTGATGATGACTTTGCAAAGTTTGATCTGTGTGTTAAAGCTCTCAAAGTAAGATTTAATGTTACAGAGCAGTGTTTACATAACCAGTTTAGATCAGCAAAAAAAACTGATAAACAAACGTACTTAGATTTTGCTCACACTTTGACAACACTGGGTACTGAATGGGTTAAGGAACTTGATTGTGGGGATTCTTTCCAAAAATTGTTCCAGCAGGTATTAATAGAGGATTTTCTGAATAAGGTACCAAGTCCGATAAGAGTATGGCTTATTGATAAGGGTAAACAAGAGTCTGTTTTGAACTTAGCTTCGCTTGCAGACGATTACTGCGCTAATCGCCAAGAAGCAGTTCTAAGACAGGGGAGTGGTTCTGACAATGGAAAAGGCGGACCACAGGGCGGAAATAATTACCGTGGAGGAGGTAACAATGGTAATGGTTATGGCAGGTATCGGAATGGTAATGGTTATCAAGGTAGTCAAGGTAACAGAAACAATGGAGGCAACCAAGGGAATGGTACTAGTAACTATGGGAACAGTAACAATGGTAATGGTAACAATAGCAATAGTACTAGAAATGGTTCAGGTAATAATGGTACGAGCAATGGTACTACAGCTTCGGCTTACAATGCGCAAGCAAGGCCGCAAGCTAACGACAATAATCAGTCTGGTAGGAGAGCGCCTTTAAAGGCGGACGAGCCACGTAAGTGCTACATTTGTAGCTCGAGCTCGCGTTGAAAAGGGATTGTCCCAACAATGGTATCAAAGCCTCAGTGGGAAATGTATGTACTCAATTGCCTAGTGTACATAGTGGAAAGGAGGTTAGCTCTTTTAAAGGTAAAAGTGGTACACACTCGGTGGAAAGCCAGTTATGTAAGAAATGTACAATTAATGGAAAGCCTGGTGGTAGTTATTTGCTGGATACAGGTGCATTTATGGATGTGGTTTCAAGTAAAATAGTAGAGCCTAGTTCGTTCACTGGGAAACGAGTTGTTTTGTCGTCAGTTGTAAGTCAAAACGTGACAGACTTTCCTGTGGCAAAGGTAAAGTTGGCAACGGAAGATGGCTACATTATGCTGGAATGCGGCGTGTCGCCATTCTTCAAGAACGAAACGTACGACTTTCTGCTTAGCCAAAAGTCTTACGAAAAGCTACAAAAAATTGAAACAAAGGTAAACAAAACACGGAATGCGATAGCTAGGTCGAAAACGGGTTTCAATGGAAAGGAAAGTAACGAAAAGCAGGCTGTAGATCAATTTATTGATGGTGATGTATTGGATGATCTTTTTAGAGTTGAAGATGAGGAAACGGAGGAAAGTGTTAGAAATGTTGCAAGTGGAAATAAGGTAATTGCTGAAATGAGTGTCAAGGTCGAAGATAATGGGCTTGCACAAAATGATACAGTTGTCCAGTCACAACACGTTTTAGTCAATAAACAAGCTAGTGTTGTGGCCGACTCTGTAAGGAGTACGGAAATTAGTAAAGAGGTTGTAAGGAATGGAAATGTAGGTTTGTTGGCAGCAGGAATTCAAGACTTGTTAGCTGTTAAAGCTGAAGTTTTAAAGCAAGGGCAGGTGCTTGATCCTGGGTTGGAGGGATGTCGAGTGGCAGCTGACATTGAAGGTACATCTTTTTTTTGGAAGGATGATGACTTATGTTGGAAATGGGTGGCAGCAAATGGCATCAAATTGGGTGATCAGGTAGTGGCACCTAAAATGCTTACGGAGCAACTAGTAAGGAGGGCACAGGCTAATGCCTATTTTGGGCACAGGGCCACGGAAACGTCCATTGCCAGGTTGCAAGAAGTATTGCATGGGCCAAGAATGTGTGCACAATGTAAAAATTGGATAGAGTGGTGTGAAATCTGTAAGAAATATAAGAAAGGTGTAAGGAAGGGAGAGGACAAAATGATTTTAGTTCTGGTTGTGGCAGAGCGTTTCATTAAGGTGGAAGTGGATTTCGTAAAGCCTTTCAAGGTGACGTCGGACGGAAATACGAATGTCTTAAAGGTTTGTGATAGGGCGACTAGGTATCCTGAAGCAGTGGCTGTCAGGGGGGCTAACTCACACACGGTAGTAAATGAAAGCTTAGTGAATTGTTCAAAGGTTGGGTTTTCGGTGGAACTCCAATCGAATGATGGAAAACCGTTTGTTTCTGAACGGGCAGCTTGTTTCTTGAAGGAGTGTGAAATCGGCCTTGTAACTAGTATGCCTTATCATTCACAGTCTCAGGCTGTAGAAAGGTTGCACAGAACGAGGGTAGACTGTAGCAGGGCTTTGGATTTGGAGTATCCTGACAAAGGGAATGATGTTTTAGCACCAGCTAAGTTTGCAAGTAAGTCTACTTCTTGTGAGACGGCAAACTTCACTCCTGCGGGGTTAGTTCACGGAAGTAAGGTGAGGTTAAAGAGGGAAATCGCAGATGGAAAGAGGGAAAGATGGAAAGATGAGATTGCACAGGTGACTACTAGTATTGAGGTTGGGGTCAATGTCATGGTAGTGGAAGGACAGAATGGAGTGAAAGGTAAAGGGTTATACAGGCGATCTCAGGTGTGGGATTCAGGAGGGAAACCTGGGAATGTCACGAGCAGACAAGTAAACGAGGAAGCTATTGGTGGCCCTCTGTCTGCAAGGGTAAAGCAAAAGTGTAGGTGCCGAGTTGTAGTGAAAGTGGAAGCAAAATCTGCTTTATTGGTTATAAACACGAAGAAAAAAGTCAAGTCTAGGTTAGGATTGACTGGTGATGGCTTGCACATGTTAAATAACTATGCAAAGTTAGTATTGCCTTTGGCTGTCAGTGTGAACAAAGGGGCACCAGACAAAGTGGGAGGGGGCAGCAGTTGCGGGAAAGCTTTTCACGAGCTGCAGCGTGCGCTTGCTTCTCCCAAAGTGTTGTTGAATTCTGTGTCTGACGAAGTTTTCTTGTTGTTGTTAACATGCAAGGTTTACAGTGTTATTGTCAGCATTGTTTGGATATGTGTTGCATGTTTACTTTTTTGCTGGGGAAAGGGGGACAAATGCCCTAATGCTGAGTGTAGGGGGGTTTGCCATGGCGAAAATGTGTTTTCTCCAGTGGTGAACAGTACTTTTGAGTTGGGTCCAGGGAGGTGGATTGTTGTGTGTGGTATTTTGTGGTATGGTGTGTTTAGGGTGGCAAGAGAAGTGATGGAGCGAAAAGAAAGTTTTTTGAAGGCTTTCTTGTGGTGTGTTGTAAGCATAAGTGGATGGATTGCTCGTTAAAGAGAGAGTTTCCTGAGTGCTGCAGAGTGTAAAATTGGTGTGTCGTATTTGGTGTGTCAGTGGGGCCGTTTGGTATTGAGATGGTCCTGTTGCCGGGTTGTGGATGTGGATTGGTGTTGTGGAGTGCAGTGGTGTGTAGCAATGTGCAGAAGAGTGCAGCGGTGTGCAGCAGTGTGCAGAGGTGGCAGTGTGCAAAATGTGTTGTGCAGTGTTGGTGTGTTGTGCAGTGCAGCCAAAGTGCGGTGATGTGTTTGTGCTCAGAGGGTTGGAGATTGTTCTTTGCCTTCTGTACAGCATTCCTGGTGAGATGCATCACTAGTGGCCTGCACTTACCGTGATTTGTTGTGGACGAATCACAGCGTTGGGTTGGAGGTGTAAAGTTGCCATCTCTTGCTTGCTGACTTGACCGTAATTACCTAATGACTATAATTAGGGCTAATTACGTCGTTCTATTCGAACGCTTCACAGATACATTTGCCAAGTGTGGTATGCGGGCCTTTAGCTACAATTTCCACGTGCGAGACACGTGCGTTCCTTTTACCGAAAGAGTTTCCATATTTTGTAGCGAGAACTAGCCCTTATATTGAAGATGGTTTGGCGCGAAGAGGAGGTCTTTCCCAACAAGAACGCAACAAGGACAGAACTCTATGCACGAACTGTCTTGTTGGACAATTTCTCGATTCATGTGCGGATTGTTAAATGTTTATTTTTGTAAATTGCGTTATGTCTAAGGAAGAAGTAAAGAAGTTTGAATTTAACAAGTCTGCAGTGAACTCTTGAAATTACACATATAATCGCAGGATGCTATTAAATTAGTTTCCAATATTCAACAGAAAATCTAGTAGACGCCACATTTTACAAAGGATTTTTAGTTAGAGGTTGACTAACGGTAAGAACATAGAACTGTAGGGACGTACTTGATGTGGAGGATCGAGAAAAACGGCGTTGGGAGTAACGTACCTTTAATCGCCAAGCCCTGCAGTTTAGGAATGAAAGCTTTAATGTTCTTTAACCCTTTCATTAGCGGAGTTAAATGGAGTTCCAGGCCGCGCCCCCCCCCCTCCCAACCCTCCAATTGCTGGTAATTCCAGCCAAGAATGACTAAAATTCAATCATGCTGGCAGACACTGAAGTATCGTTGACAAATGCTGCACATCTTTCGCATTTGTCAGTTTATAGAGCATCCACGAAGCAGAAGGCTAACTGTTCCATCGTGCACCGTGAATGTTGTGAGGGACCCTCGGGGACCCGAACAACGTGATCAAAGACAGCACAATGGTCAGGGTGGTCGGAAGCTGCTAAAACCGATTTCGCATTGGTAAATTCAAGCGGCCAGGCCGTACTGGGGTGGGCCGGCCAGTGCCGTTCGGGGCCACTGGTGGTCCGGCCGGCTCGCCTTCTCGTTGGTTAATTTCTTTGGCTCGCTGATCACGATTTACGGCACCGCCACGTGTCGGTTTGTGGTACCTTACACGTTCCATTTTCTGCCGCTACACTGCACCACCATTCATAAACCATTCTGATTTAAGCGGTGCTGGCCGGCACCGTCCCTAATTTGATTTCGCATTGGTTAAAAAGCGGTCTTGGCCGTGCCTGGCGCGGCCAGGCTCACACCATTGGTGAGCCGGGCCGGCTCTCGAAATACGCCGGCCCAATTTCGCATTGGTTAATAAAACGGTGCCCAGCCCTCCTTGGCACGGCAAGGGCCACTTGAATTTACCAATGCGAAATCGGTATAAGTGAAAGCTGGCTCGAATTGCCCGACTGTTTAAAGCAACGTACGTATATCCTTATAATAATGCTGGATCCGGCTGAGCAGCTAAGGAAAAAAGGTCAAACAATCACTTCCCTCTCCTCACACCCGCATTGCAAGTGGACTCTTCCATTCTACCAGCATGGCTAGTGCAGCCGAGAGGGAGCGGTCGATCAACTCACATACGGCTCACAATAAGATGTACGAGGCACGGGCACGAAAAATGTCGGGAAAAGTGTGTCAGTAAACTTAATTCATGCACGGCACCATGCATAGCACGGACTTCGTCTAGTATATATTATATGGTACTTGCCAAAAAAAAAAGTGAAAAAATCTTCTGATGATGAAGGCTTAAGACTTCTCTTCCTTCTACAATTTTCTACTCTATTTTACCATAAGCACGAATTTCTCCGAATAAGGGTCGCACCCATGTT
Source organism: Lithobius niger (assembly GCA_023313725.1). NCBI lineage: Eukaryota > Metazoa > Arthropoda > Chilopoda > Lithobiomorpha > Lithobiidae > Lithobius > Lithobius niger. The sequence continues at coordinate 31,134 of JAHWFP010005560.1, forward strand.
ACGATTATTATGAAGTAGTTTTTTGGGGGGGCGGGGGGGGGATTAAAGCAACAAATTGTCACATGAAAACTAAAGACAAAAGTTGACTTTTCAAACAAAAGCAAGCTTGTGTGCTTAAATCACTTTTTTTAAGCGTCATATAGTCAGGACATTTGCAACGGGCTAGTTTTGATTTTTAAAAGCCGTGAAGACTACAAGTCCCGTCCGCACTAGGAAAAAAGCTCGAGCCCTAACCTGAGCCAGTAACACTGGGGCCGCACCCGGGCTTTCACGTCCTGGTCGAAGACGGGACTTCAGACGCCGACTCCGACCCCGTGTTTCAGTGTGGAAGGCGGTTGGTATGCGGGCCCGCACTTTAGGGAAACATAGTGATGCTTGGAGCGCTGATAAACAATAACGAGATAAAAGGAAAGCAAGAGGGGAGGGAAACAAGGAACAACGACAGCGCCGAAAATTTTGTAGCAAGAGAAAAATAACTAAAGCCCGGACTCTGGCCGTGTTGTAGGGCGTCCAGTGTGGAAGAAACGTGGAAAGACGGGCGTCGGGGTTGTGTTTTTTTTTTTAAGTCGGGGCCCAGATACCCGACGCGGTGTCAGATACCAGTGTGGACGCGGCTTAATGATGTTGGTGTATTGGTTGAAATTTGTCCATCACCCATTATTTGAAAGACGTCTCACTTGCGCTTTTGGGTGTCATTTTATGTGTTGGCTTCTAATTTTTCATTAACTTCTGCTTAATTGGCCTGAATAATTATTTAATGTCTGATTGATGACATCTAATTAAGAGACTGAAAAAAGTTTCTGAAACCCTTTGGCCAGTGTTATTCACGAATTTAGATCGAACAGGAATAAATATGGAAAATTTGAAATTAATAACATTGGGTTCAAACGCTATATTAGACACAGACAGGGAGACACCAGCCAGCACGCAGGTCCTCTGCTTCGTACTTCGCCATCAGTAAAAAAAAAAAAAAGGTCCCACCCATTGCTATTTTCCAGTGGGACCTAAATAACAGTTAAGCCACTGAAAAATAAAACACCATTCACATGTCCCAGCCAGCCTAACAGCCGGGTGATGTGTAAGGGCGCGTTTATGCAACGACTCCGACGCCTTTGAAATCTCGCAGCTAGAAGTAGAAACTTTTTGAAATTCCAACATGGCGGAGCTTTTAGCTCTGCAGTCTCACAACAAAAACAGTCAAAATACGAGTTCAGAAGTGACTGGGAAAATTGTTTCTTCAGGAGGAATTATCTTATTGACACGAAATGTAAAACTGCAAGCATTTGCTCAAACGATGTCGGACTTAGCTAATCCAGGTAGCGTTGTTACCATGGCAACGACCAGTGGCGTATCGGACAGGTAGGCTAGGTAAGCATTGCTTACGGGTCCCTACAACTGGGGGGCCCGCCAGGCGTCGAAATATGGACATGAACAACATCATTGAGATTTTTGCGTTAAGAAAAGCATGCCGAAAGTATCTGCTTAGCCTCAAGTAGTGAGGCTCATACTATACGGTATATACATTTCTTATTCAAAGTGCAATATGTTATAAGCAAGTACAAGTTCCCATGAACTGTAATAACGTATCTGGTAAGCAAAGCTTATAATAATTCGACAGTTAGTAGGCTAAAAAATACGACGCAGACATGTTTTTTTTTTTTAATTTTCAAACATAATTTTTTTTTGCTGAAAAGTTGTTGGCTCTTCGGGTAACGTAAACCACATAGTGTACATTATGCGTATCATTTGGACCAAGACAGTCGAAAAGGTCAAAGATTTCGGGGAATGGGGGAGGGCCCGACCATAATGTTTGCTTATGGGCCCAGAGACACTTTGTTACGCCACTGGCAACGACACTTCCGCCATCGCGATTAAATAATAGCTGCGAGAATGCAAAAGCCACTTCATAAACGCGCCCTAATATTCGTACACGAGTTGCAAGCAAAACACCACCACTGAAGTAAAGCGCAAAAGTTTGCAACGAAACTGCGATGTGTAATCTATTTTACTGGATGGGGTGGAAGGGGGGGGGAGGGAGGGGGTGGGTTTGGAGAGCAATTTTTATTCTCTCTGAACCATTCTAGATTATAAGCGCTACCTAGCATAGCCACACGCTTTTACACGCTATTGTCATTGCTTTTCTAAAAGTTTTAACACAAACGATAAACTCACACAAAATCAGGAATTATTTTTAAAAACGAAACTTACATGTTTGTAGTAATTATTTTAACTTGTATCGACGAACTAGCTTCAATAGTTTAAAGTTTTCTTTTGTAGCCAATTGGCAGATTTAGGTTTAAGACTGCCATCAAGAAGATACCGGACAACAAACGACGACGGAAGACAATAAAACGAAACCATCAAAGCGAAACCAAAATGAGAGGCGAAGCAGTGCTTCGAAGCGTTGTACCCGAACACGCTACAACTGCAAGATTTTCTACATTGTCATGAGCAAAGAATAGAAAATAACGAATGTAATGTTAGATTATAGCAGAAATAAAAAATAAATAAATAAATAAAACTAAATTTGCTTTTCTGACGTGAGATTTTAATCAAACCAGCAAAAACGAGAATGAGTCAGAGAACTCCTAATTTCCGTTAACTCCTTTTAACTTGTATCAACGAACTTCATCAATTAAATATTCTTTGCAGCCAGTTTTCAAAATTTAGGTTCAAAACTATAATTTAGTCCTAATACACTAATTCTCAGGGACCTTGGTTCAAGAGTGCCGTGGACTTACCGGATAAAAGATAATAAACGATGCGAAAAGAAAAAAAACGAAACAGTTTTAATGCAACCGAAAAGATTTGAAGTAAGACGCTCAACAAGGACGTCTTTGCTTCAGTAGGGCAGAAATCCTGTCCGTGTTTTTCAGTGCTTTTATTGTTCTTACATTAGCCCTTAGGATTGGAATCCCGGAATTGAATTAAATCGCAGTATTTTATTTTCGGGAATGAATTTTTGAAATCCTGGGGCGTGCATTGGTCTGTGAAACGGTTTTTCAAGCTTGAATTAAAACTAAAATTTTAGATCTTAAAAAAATCCATTTGTAAACAGGAATTTCGCAATTAAAAAAAATACTATCTGAAGCCCGTGCTACGCACGGCGAGGCGAACGAATATGACACATTGGTGCTTCTTTTCCCCAATTACATGCTCGCACTATGACTTTCCAATATGGCCCCGTGCTCGCACTATAACATTCCATCTCCCCTGGCCTTGATTCTGTCACTATAGCTTTCCAGTGACGACAACAGATGGCACCCCGTGCTAAAATTTGTTTGATAAATTTTCCATCTCATCACAGTTTATTTTTCATTGATGCAAGATGTAGTCGATGCAAACATAGGGCCTCAGGGCTTCGTCGGGCAGATGACCAGGAGTGGTTAACGCTCGCTACAAATCCCTTTTTTATACAACAATGTGCCTGTATTGAATGAATGAATGATTTTATTGAGGGTCAGACCCTGAAGCCAGGCACCCTTGTGACCCTACTCTTGACTAAGGATAATACATCATCGCACTCATAGCACACAGAGAACACAATAAAGAGTACTCACCAATAACATCACATTCACCCACATTGTCCCTCTGCTCCCAACTTATCAGATCGGCTGACTCGTTGCCCGGCAGAATGCCACAATAGCTCTAAATTGCGCCAAAGAAGTGGAAGAGTAGGGCGCAACCCCAAGAGCTTTCCGCAAGTCAGACTCAAGATCAAACCTTCCTAGAAAGTTAGACGCTGCACACGCCACAAAGGGCATTCCAACAAGAAATGAACAACGGTTTCTTCAGCACTGCACGCAAAAACAGGGCTAGACACCCAACAAAGGCGGAAGGCATGGTGTATTGCTTTACTTTATTGAGCCTACGCCAGTCATACACCCATATGCTCATTCGTAATATTACTTAAAAACTAACCTAAACCTAAACAGAAACACCAAAACCATGGCAAACATAATGTACAAAGGCCAGTACTCCACCCGCCACCTACACCACTTACTCTAACAGAGAGCCAAGGTGTGACGTCGGGAATAAGAGAGAGCAATCGAGGAATCGAGCTGCATAACAGAACCTCTGTGTCGCCTTACAAACGCCTAAAGTCCTGCGCGGAGGGCCCATGCCGTGAGCCGAATGTGGTAGGGTGCCAAGAGTCCAGACCAACGGACCAACCCCGTCACCAACAACAAAGCGCCGCTGCGTAACCCAGCATGGACAATCAAAGAGGAAGTGACGAACCGTCTCCTCCCCATCACCACAGGCACACGTTGGGGAGAGAGCCCACCCTAACCTAAACATGTGCGACTGCAGCTGCACATGTCCCGTGCGGAATCTAGAAAGCAATCCAGCATCCTTACATATGAGAACATTAAGTATTCTAAGGCTAGCCGTAGAGGGGTGCAATAGAAACAAACTCCGGCCCGCGGCACCGCCGGACCACTCTGCACACCATGCCCCACCAATGATCCCTGCCACCACCGGGCGCATATCCCTCGACCCGATAGCAAAGCTTACTTGATTGGCCTTCCCAGCCGCACCCCATCTGGCAAGGCCATCTGTCAACTCGTTTCCGAAACACCCAGAATGACCCTTGACCCACCCAAGCGTGACAATTCCACCACCCTGATACACCATGAAAATATTACACCCTATCTCAATCACAATCGGGTGACAGCACCGGAAAGCCCTAAAGCATTTGTGCAAGAAACCCAAACCCGCTAAGGAATCCGACAAAACTCGACAAAACTCCAAGCCGATCTCCAGTGCAATAGACACAGCAACCAGCTCTCCGACAAAGGCAATCGAGGGTGTAACTGTACTCCAGCCGCATCACCGGTACACACACCCTCACTCTACCGCTGAATCTGTTGCTTTCTATTTTTCAAAAATTCATATTTGGTCACAAAGCTCACATTTAATAAATAAGTAAGTCAGTTTATCATGTCAACCGCTGGCCATGAGGTCTCAAAATTACAGATTTTGATAAAGATGGTGGCTCAAGATAGCTGCCTTGTTGAGATGGGGGATGAAATTACGCCTAGTGCGGGTGTACCTGAAGTTCGTTAAACAAGAGAGGTTAGAGGAAATAGTGAAGAGGTTTCTGCTGTTACTGGCGATATTCCAAGTTGGGAATTTGTAAAAAGGTCTTTACAACAGTATGCTGCACAAACTAGATTTGGACATATCAGTCTTTGATCTATGTTGTGCAAGAGGGAGACCATACTTAAGAGACCTTACTCCAGTGTTCTTCCCGCACATCACAATTACGAGAGTTTGGTAGCAATTCGGCCGTTGAGACTTAATAACGTCTACCAGATTGTGTTTAAATCGAAGGTGGTCAAGCAGAAACTGTTGGATGAGAGGTCTACATTCGTAAACACTTTTCCCTGCAAGGTTGTGGATTCCTGTGACCAAGTGATTCGGTGCAAAGTTTTCTGGTTGCCGTTTGAGGTGTCAGCCTCTACAGTGTCGTCAGCGTTTGTGAATTCTGGTGCTGTTGAAGAGGTGAAACGGGAAAAATCAAATGTGAGGCCTTTCAGGCACTGCTTTTCGAATGTGAAGAGTGTTGTGCTTCGCTTGAGGGAATCAGTCAGTGTCGACGACTTGCCGGATGTGATTTTTATTGGAAGGATGCCAGCGCTGCTGGCGATCCCCAACAGACCCCCAGAGTGCCTAAGATGTGTCTGGTGGGCCGCTTTCGTAATGGTGCATAAGTATTCGTTTTCAGGAGTGCCTCATTTTTCTTAAAGGTTGCTTGGTCAAGACTTTTGTCATCAGTGATGAAGGGGGCCTGTATTGCAGAGGGCCCGGTGCCTGGGGCTGATTTGCTTGCTGTGCGTGGAGTGGACGGTGTGGATGATCTGTTAATAGGGTGTGCATCAAAGGAAGTAGTCACAGAGGTGGTAGATCTGTGCACTCTGAATGGTTAAATTAAATTGGAAACCTAGTGCTGCCTGTTGCTTCACAAGATGCAGTCGTGCCGGTGGATGTAGGAGTGGCAGGAGCAGGGATCATTCCTACTCAGCATCTTTTATTTCCCATCCTGCTAAAGTTAGGTTAGGTGGTGCTCCAATGGTCACTGGCATTAGGAAGTTGGGGGAGAAGCGAAGGTTGTGTCGTTCCCCATCTCCTGGCCTAAAACATGAGGCAATGGAAGTTACCAACAAGTTTGCGGTCCTAGAATCGTTACCTCATGACTTAAGTAGTGGTTCAGGTCTTGGCCCCGGTCATGGTCAATCGTGGGGCGATACCCGCTGAGTTAGGCTATTTATCTCCCTCATTGAGGCTACCATATAAGTTCTGCTTTTGGAATGTTAGGGGTATGAGAGGGAAACTTGGCAGTGTTGATGATCTTATGTTGAGCTGTGACATTTTAGGGCTAGCGCAAACAAACTTGGTTGTGCTGTTGTCTGGTTGCAACAGGATTGATCGGTTTATCGGCAAGATGGGTGTAACAGCTGTGGCGATGCACTGGTGGTGGTGAAAAATAGTATCCCTTATTTCCGGTTACTTCAAATGAACATTGAAGGTTTTACCACTGTAGTTCTCAGGGTGCTGGTCGAGGGTGGTGGGTTGTCGTTTGTTGTGGGGTATTCAGCGGCTGGGTTTCTGAAACTTGACTGGGAGTGTTCCTCCCCAACTGTTTTGTTGCTGGAATTTCAATACGCACCATGCCTTTGGGATGTGAATGCTTCGACTAATAGGAAAGGCAAATAGTTGCTGACTCATTAAGTGCTGGTAAATTAGTTTTATTGAATGATGGTATGCCAACGTGAGGTGGAATGGAGAAGTGTAGCAAGGGTCAGTGTTGAATCTGGTTTTTATGCTCTGTGTAATTAGCATTGAACCTTAGACTCCACATTGCAGATGACAAACGTGGTAGTGACTATTTCCCAGTGGTGGTGCATGACAGATCGTAGCTTTCGCCATTTTTCCCGATTCCGGTCATATGAGAGGTGGTGCGTTGGTACAGTCTTCTTGAGGCGTCGAGGCTGGCGAGGAATACTACCAAGGAAGCAAAACGTGGCTATTGGAAAAGGCAAAGTAATAGGTTGTCAAGGTCAGCACCTATTCAGAGGGTGGAAATTGGTCTCTGGCTCAGTCTATGTATCCTCCCCATCATGGATACAGTACAGTTTAGATGATACGGAAATACTGCTGGGTAGGGATTTGGTTGAGGAAATCCAGATGCGCTTTGCAGATGTATATTCAGGTTTCTGCCCGTATGTTACTGTAAGCTTAGGGGAATTGTTGGTTGCACTGGGTGATGGATTAGATGAGGCATTTCCTATGGCTGAGCTTGGTACTACGTTGTTTGTCTGTAGAGAAGGTGCTCCAGTTTTGATAGGGTGTGGTATTCGGATATCCAGGGGTTGCCTACAGAGCGCATGTTACTTCTGCTAGGTTTGTTTAACAGATTTTGGGATAAGGCGGAAGTGCCTGCAGCGTGGAAGTTTCTGTTGGAGAATGGTGGTCAAGGGGTTTGCATGGCGTTGGCCACCCATAGTTGTTTGGTACGTAAGATCTGTTGGTTTGTCACATCGGAGGTCTGGAGATCTGGACCCAAGCTGAATCGTGATTTTTAATTTTTGGATTAGGTGTGGTGGACTTTGGACGCTTTTATACGCACTTTCTTCAGACTGAACCATTTATCCTAGAAAGCTGGTTGTTAGCTCATTTTACAGAGACACTTCCACTGATGTGCCCTTTTTTCTAATAACAATTTCACTTGGTCGTGCCATGCAGCTACGGGGCCCTGAATTATCAGTTCCATTGTTTTACATTGTTTAAACATTGCTATTAGGCAACAATGCAAATCAGTGAGAGATGGCTTGGGGAAGGGGATATAAGGGGAGGGGACGCAGGACCACGCAAATAGAACTAGCACAAATTGGTAATGGTGAAGTGAATCTGAGGATGCACTGACTGAGTGAGCAAAGTGAATGATAATCAGCGTTTGTTAGCCACCTCAGGTCAATTGCCCTCCTCCTCTCCAGATGTACTTGTGACCTCTCTCTATATCAGAAGCCCCTCTCTCCCTGCTCTTCCCCAAATATATTCCCTCTGACCCCCAATAGCTCTGTCTCCGTGAGTGAAAATTGCGATCGAAGAAAAATTATTTGGTATATAGAATGGACATGCACATAAAAGACCAAACCGTACATGTTGCAAACGGTGCATGCAATGCCACTCGGGCATCAGCCAGTGTGAAATGTACCCAAAAAAACTGATTGAAAATGCCACAGGTAGAAGGCACCATCAGTTGTGTAACTAGGGTTTTGCATTGAGGTGGTAACACTAGCAATGTAGCTGAATGGTGTGGAGGGAGAAACCAAGAACAGATAGGGGGTCTGGGGTAGCTACCCCAGCGTGGAAGCTGACGCATTTCTACTAATTTCTGGTATTTTCTGCTTTTCTCCGCCCCTCCATCCCATCGGCAATACATAATGACCGATCCCTAAAAGCTGCGCACTTGCCATTTACATACGTGCAATGCATACACATTCACACGGGCTTTGGTTACTTATCGAAAATAGGTGAAAGCCACTAAATTTACCCTCTTGTCGTTAACTCTGTGTAGTAAGGAAGATTGGGTTCTGCTCCATAAAATTAAAAACAAAAATGTAATAAAAGGCACTGACAGAGAGCTGCAGAAAACCCAACTTCCAACAAAAGGACTTGCATTCAATGAGCAAGCGAAGCGAGGAGCACATATTGAGGAGTGCAGAAATCCAACTTGATGTTTAAAATAAGGTGCAACTGATCCGAAGTTAAAACAGGAAAGGAACACAAATAAACTTTCCTCTATGGTTTCAAGAACTACAGTGTTGCTGTACTGTTTGGTCCACGTGAAACTTTACTGCTGTATTCACTCATTATCCACGTAAATAAAACTAGGACAGCCCTTATTTGGCTAGTTTTAAGAATATTCCTAAAAGTAATGACAGCAAATGTAATGGCTGTTTGAAGAAATATATTCTTTTTTAATCTAACATTTATTTGAATGCCCGTCCTATTGTTGAAGGAAACTTTCCATTCTTATGATTTTAATCCCATTGTAGAAAGTCCCTCGAAATTTGCATAGGGCCTTAGAGCTTCGCCGGGTAGATGACCGGGTGCGGTTATTGCTCGCTAAAACACTTTGACCCTTTGAAATTTGCAAGAATTGCAGAGCTTATAGGCTGGGCTGCTACGGCAGGCTGTCCGTATTGTGGGATGCCTGGTCTCCGCCGGCATCGTCAGGGTAGAGGTGATCTTCTCTCTTTCGGGTCATCCCCCACAGTAAATGCCCGGCTGAGGGCGATAGCTGCCTTTGTCAGGGTCACGGGTGTTCAACTGTAGGTCACTTTCTAATCCGTCTCCCACTCTGTATTTTTTTTTGGGTTTTTTT
>JAHWFP010005561.1:0-15627 GCA_023313725.1 Lithobius niger
CTGGTGCCGCTAAAGTAAACGATATGCACCACATAACGGTCGTTTAGTTCGGAGCTTTGATTGACATTTTTAAACGATTTCGATGCTTCTGTCTCCTGTAGGTTTTGAAAGAACATAGTTTCGAACAATTAATAGTATTTCAAAACGAATTGGTATTAATTACGTAACGTAAATGGTTGAATTTTCTCTGGTTTACAGTAGTTTTCAATAAAAATTAAGTGAAAATTGAAATGATGAGTTATCTCCGAACATCTAATTAAAAAAGAATCCAATTTAAACCTCAGAAAGAAACAAGTGTGTGCGTGTGTGTAGGGGGGGGGGGGAGGCGCTAGCATCTGGCTCCGCCCCTGAACCAAGTAACTCAACTAAGGCAAGCAGTGTATATAGGATAGGACACCCATTCTCAGTTTGTATCACATATGGCTGTGATAGCAGTATGTCCATTAGGGAGTGCGGCTTCTCTGCCGGACACACCCTAGCCATGCAGAGTAGCTATTAACTCTAACTTCTCTTTACGATAACTCCTGCCCTACTGGTCCGATTTCATTCTTCAATGATAATTTGTTGTTTGGGGATAATCTTTTCCAACTTACCAATTGGAACCACTGCTCTCTCCCTTCCGTCTAGAACTTGCGGTACGAATGACCTTGAAGGTCTCTTTCAAGGTCATTCACTCTACTGGCATTAGGTGTCCCTCGAGCCATTGTTTGCGACCCTAGTGCTAACAGTTTTGGATTGGAAGAGGGTGTCTACAAACTTTTGGCTCACCCATGTATATGATGAAAAATGCAAATACATAATCCTGAAAGCCCTCCCTACATATATAATAATAAAAAAATAAAAAAGATTTGTACTTAATTCCATTTGGCTGTGCTACTTCTTTAACCTTTTATTTTTTACTAAATAAAAAATACGAAGAATGCACTAAAGTTGGCATCGATCAGAAGCACGTCTGCTATTCTCTGTAGTCAGTTCCAGTGAAGTGGACAGCCACGTAGCGTGTGACGTGCCCACTTTCTTCCACAAACATTTACAGGTCTTGCACCTCAACTGGAGGCCTCTACAGGGCGATCGCCGAGGAGCCAACCTGGCCAATCCGACACTATGTTAAAAGCCCGAATTGTGACTTAAACTTGGGATCAAACATTGAAGCACTTAATGTGGGTTTGTGACCGAATTTTTCTATAATTTTTCTGTAATTCGAGTGGTACGAACAAATAATTAAAACAGTGTGTTTGATATTTCGACATCAAGTTTTACAGTTGCAATGCCATTCTCAGAGTTGAAGGCTATACATTTATAAAATTCTGTTGCTGTAGCCTCCATTAAGACATATTCCCATTCAAACAGAAAATTCAAAACAAATTCAGGTATGATAATATGCCCTAAGTAAGCCAGAAATTTAATTTAGTTGCTAAATTGCGTATTACGTGTAGTGAATATGTGAAATTTGTGGAACTTTTAGCTAGGAGACGCTTTGTGGCCTTGTTTTCTCACCAGACACTTCCTTTTCTTCCCTACCAATGCTCTGATGTTATTACACAAAAGTATCTCCTGCCTGTTAGTTTACAAATCCCACTTCTTCACTTAACATATTTATGATAGGCAATTTAACCCCTATACTAAATTTTTAGTAAATTAGGACACTGTAATGCCTGGATTTGTTTTTAATTCGCATTTTATGCAGGAGTAAATAAAATAGACATTAATCGCTGTAAGCAGTATAAAAGAAAATTGGAAATAAGCCATTAGAGAAAATCATGCACTGGAATAACGTAACACAGTAAGCCACCTTTAAGCACTAAAGTTTTATTAAGGTAGTATGACCCGGATTCGAACCAGCAAACCAGTTCGTTACCAAATCACTGCCACACCTCCATTACCGATACGGCCACTTGTCCAATGGTGTAAAGTTACCTCACTGAATTCGTTATTAAGGCCATAGCCATGATCAGGACTCCATTCGACCAAATGTGCTAGTCATAGGCAATGGAGAGAGAAGCTAGACGAAGAACAAATAAATAGATACAACTCGCTGTGACAGAATAACCTAGAATCACAGCGGTGGCCACGGTAAAGGCGGTATGGTCGTGATTTGATGACAGACTGGTTTACCGGTCGAATCCGGGTCATGCCACTCCGACGAAACGTGAGTGCACAAAGGTGGCTTACTGTACCATGTTGTCTAATGTACGATTTTCCTACATGGGAATTAGCAACGGAGGTCACATGCCAATTGACGAATACTGTAATGCCAGAATTTTAGAATTGTATGACTTTATAAGTCTGAGGATGACATAGCATAATTATTTACTTGTTTGTGCAGTCGACTTTTTACTACACAGGCTCCATTTTTATCGCATATTTTATTACACACGCCGACCTTCATGACATACGTTGTAATATGAAAATATTTTGTGGGGACCAACAATGGACAAAAGTACACTACAATGTAGAATTACAATTTTTTTTAACTAATCACGATTTTAAAAAACAGCACCAGTGTTTCCTACCATTCATTGCACTTATAGTATAAATACCAAATTTCATAAGAGCACTGGTTATTATAGCTGTCACTCGGCTATCGCATGGAGTTAGGCTTTTCCCGTTGTAGGATTGGCACTTTCATAAGCCACCAAGATGAATAAAAAAAAGTATAGTTCGATATGTTATATCAACTTCGACTGATGCATCTTGAGAAGTTGTTTGATATTTAGGAACTTTCTGGTATTTATCAAAATTGTTGTTGCTCACTTGAGGAATACCTTTTTCAGATGGTTCAGCCATACAAGCATTAATTGCTTCGGCTGACATAAGGCTCGTCAAAATTAAAAAAAAAAAAACAAAAAAAAACGATAAAATGCTGAAGTACAAGATCATTACAATTTCATGCGCAGTCACAAATCTATAAAAACAATCTCAGATTTGTCATGCAAATGACTGTTCCCTGCCTATTTCATAGATTTGGCTAGAAGTAGTCCTTTGGAATTAGTTGCAACTGATGTTGTCAAGGTTACAACTTAACAGAATCCTAATTTATCACAACCTATACCTCTGATCTTATCCTATCGTCGTGAGTAATTCGGGTCTTGTCGAAACCTTCTTCTTTCATCAGGTTAAGTACTGAGTTGCAATCTCATTAAAATTTTAATGGTAATAGACCTATGCACAAAACTGTAAAGGGGTCAAGCTGATTCGTCAGGTAAAACACTCTTACTTGCTACATTTCTGAATATTCCATTAAGTCTTTTTTGACGAATCAATCCAACTTCATCAATATCACAGCTAGCACTAAATCCCAAATTGTCACACCCATTGATTACCTCTTCTTTTCCTAGCATCATGAAGATTTTTGATCTTCTCAATACCGTCCTTTTTCATCAGATGAAAGATGAAACACTGAATTGCAAGATTACGAAGATTTGAAAAATATTGCACCTAACCACAAAACCCTAAAGGGTAAACTCACATTCGACAAGTAAACATCTCTTCCTAGCTACATTTCTATATTTTTCGTTAGTAGTCTCTTTGGACGACGGGCCAAAACCGACTTTATCAATATCACAGCTGACACTAAATCCCAAATTGTTACACCCATTGGTTACCTCTTCTTTTCCTAGCATCGCGAAGATTTTGGATCTTCTCAACACCTTCCTCTTTCATCAGATGAAAGATGCGACACTGATTTGCAAGATCATGACGTTTTTTAAAACATTGCACCTAACCACAAAACTATGAAGGGTAACCTCAGATTCGTCAGGTAAAACTCTTCCGCCTACATTTCTGAATTTTTCATTTGTAGTCTTTTTGGACAACGAGTCAAAAACCGACTTTGTCAATACACTAAATCCCAAATTGTCACACCCATTGATTACCTCTTCTTTTCCTAGCATCATGAAGATTCTGGATCTTCTCAACACCTTCCTCTTTCATCAGATGAAAGATGAAACACTGAATCGCAAGATCATGAAGATTTAAGAAAAAAACATTGCACCTAACCACAAAACTACAAAGGGGTAACCTCGGTTTCTTCAGGTAAAACACTGTTCCCCGCTACACTTATGAATTTTGCATTAGGAGTCCTTTGTGACGAGTCAAAACCGACTTTATCAATATCATTGCTGACACTAAATCCCAAATTGTCACATCCATTGATTACTTCTGTCCTTTTGGTTTCATTCTTGGCATTTTCTATCTTCTTGACATCTTCGGCAACAGTACTGAAGCACCGAAATACGTCATATTTCAGTGCTAAATATTCTTTCCTAAATATCCAAGTAGACAACCATGAGACAAAAAGTAGGCACACAAAGCTGACTAACATGGCAAGCGTGCGAAATGGGAAAAGCTGACCGTCGGTCTCATTGTACCAGGGGTAATGAATGATCGCTGGGAGATTTAACAGCTTCTCACCTCCCAACAGTCGTAAAGTCAAGCCAATAATGTACGCACTTAATGATCCGTATGTATTGACGTACGGCTTCAAATGTACCACACATATCAGCTGAGGAAAGAGTACCACGTAGACAAGGTCGGAGCAGAGGTACCAAAGTCCGTAGATGCTGGATATGGTAAGCGCCATGACAGTCGCTAAACCACCCACCACAAAGATGGCGACTCGCATGACCCAGACAATTTCCTTTTCAGATGCCTGAAAATGAAAATAAATTCATGAAATTTTCATGGGGGAAAAATGAGAAAGACGAGGTGGTGTTAGAACAAACATGGAGTGGAGTTTATCCAGATAGGATAAAAACAGGGCACACTCCTGACCTGGATAATGCCACAATTCTTTTTACGTAAAAACAGCTTAGAACCAGGATTAATCTTGAAACTCTTGTTATTTTATCACATCAATCACCTGTTCACAACCACATATTACCTGAAAACAGAAACTTGAATGAATACGTTCCCATAATAAGACAGTTGGGGCTATCCCAGTTCGAAATTTGAAGTAGGGGAGCCCCCCCCCCCACTCCCGCTCACTTTGGGTATATAATGCGCGAGAGATCCACCTGGCTTCACTTCTTACCTGCACTCGCAGGGAAGAGGTCGTCTTGCTGGTCTCCCTACTGTATTTGCTGTTTCGGCCAGCAATACATAGGTTCTTGGTTTTTAAACTTTTTTTTAATTTTTATTTTTTAAGATGTGTCTGCCATAACATGATTTTGTGTTCTTTTATTTGTGTACGAGGCCTTTGAGCGGATATCCACACTTGATAACGGGGTGCAAATTATCCCCGAAACGTCGTGTTTTATTGTTTTACATGTGCACTTTTATAGGCTATATTTTTATCAAAAACTCATCCGGTGCTGGTATTACTTCAAACATGGAGTGAAGACGCTGCTAAATTTAGTTTGAGATCGAGCCAGTGACGTAGATGTTGAGTTGAAGGAACGGATACTAGCCACCGTTGCAGAACAATCTCGTGCTAGAAAGGCATGCTGCCTGTGACGCGATTGACGTCATTCGTCATAGTTCTCTTTCTCCATCTTAGTTCTCGTGGGGACTTCCCTTACCTCCCCACGTGGCGAAATGAGAAATGCCCCAAATACGAAGCATCGATAAGGAGCTATTAAATTTAAATGTATACAAACGATTGAGGTACAGCATAGGTTCCGATCTTTTTTATCAAAGATAATTTTTTATTGTATTATGGTATTCAAATTAGGTGGCATTGTGTAGTGAATTAATAAATTGACGGAACGTTGAGTATTGTTTGCCCGCATAAATCGAAGCGAAGATTTCAATATGGCGGGCACGAGCAAATGTCCTTGCGCATGCGCCGATTCTCTTTGGCACTTGGCGTGCTGGGAAACACACGAGTCAGATCTGGAAGTGGCGGGAAGGAACATTAGTGCCTGTAGTCGCTGGTCCCTCTAACCCAAACCTCTACCTCCTTGACTGAGTATTGAGTAAACCAAGAGGTACGATTACCGATATCTTGAAATAAAATAACGACTCTTTCCTGACAAAGTGTCAGTCTTCTTATATCTCTAACCCAACTCAGCTATCACAACGTTAAAATTTGGTTAAAAAGTGTGGTTAGTTTGACAGGAAAAGGGGAAAATTGTCTAAAGCAAATCTTACAATTCAATCTTACAGTAAAAGTTAAATGCACTTTCTTAATGTGTCACTCCATTTTAACTGTTATTTTTTTTTATGTGATATTTTATTGTAATTATCCTGCTGAGTGACTTGCTTTTATTGTATGACTGAAATGAAACGTCTTAATTTTACGGTGAAAAGGACACAAATATAGTAAGTGGTCAAAAACTAAATCTTATTTTGATGTCAAATGCGGGAGATTGCTTGTCAGAATGTATAAAAAAAACTGACAGAAATGTGGAAAAATTGACAAATTTACGATGCTTTCTGACGAGCAATCTCCTGAAACTGACCATAAAACAAGATTTAGTTTTTGACAACACTTACGTATTGGGGACTTGTTTACTTTTTAAAAATGTTATTTTCAACTCAAACATGCAATAAAATTTAAAATGCACCTTCTTAATAAGTCGCATTTTAATTATTACTTTTTTAAGTGATTTTTTGTGTAAGCATCTTGCAGAGTGACTGGCATTTATTGCATGAGTGAATTATTTTAAGGTGAACACGATCCAAATGTACATAGTAGGTGATCGAAAATTAAATCTTGTTTTGACGTCAAATGCGGGAAATAATTTTGACAACTTGCTGCAAGTACTGAGGGCTTGTTTACCTGGGAAAAAGTTTTCTTACAACCCAATCATACAACAAAATTTAAATGCACCCTCTTATGGGTCGCATTTAATCTGTTCATTATTTTTAATTGATTTTCTTGTAAGCATCTTGCTGAGTGACTTGCATTTATTGCAAGATTGAATAATTTTAAGGTGAACAGGATCCAAATATACATAGTGAGTTGTCGAAAATTAAATTTTGTTTTGACGTTATGTGCGGGAGATAGCTCGTCAGGCATTGTCAACAATATTTGAAATTCTAGCCATTTTAAAATTTTTTATGAGGTGGATACATTTTGTAGTATGAAAAGTTACCAAGATGGGAAGTGCCAAGATGGGAATGTTCCTTATAACGGTAATCCTTATAAACTCTTGGGGGGCATCTTTACTTAAAATTGTTTTTCTGGTTTGTAAGAATGTCAAGGGCACTAGAATGTCTTTGGATCCATCTCTTTGCTTTCAGTGGTGGCTAGTGCACCTATGAATTAGTGCATATAATTTAAAGATTAAAAATCATTGAGAATTGTTGAGCTAAGTAAGCCTTAAAATGGGCAAACAGTACTGTAAACCACAACGTTTCGGCGATAGTTGCAACCCGTTTTCAAGAGCATGGAATCAGCACAAAGTCAGACAAGTGAAATTAACGAATAAAACAAATAACCTAAGCTTAGCCTGAACAAAACAATGTTAGAAATAGGGCAGTGACACAACGTAGTATTATTGTGTATAACTCTATGGTGGAGCGAGTAACTGGGTTAGCTGCAAGGGCACTGGAGGGCGAAAAGACGGTCATCTTAACTGAAGCCAGTGCCACTAGACTGGATTTCTCAAGCCTATAACGCGCGATTTTTGTTGTTGGAGAAAACAAAGTTTTTTTTATGCCTAAGAAAGCCGCTCTCAAAGCACTGTCTTGGCTAGAATTGCCGTTTTTTCCCTTACATTTTAATCTAGTGCACCTTAAAGCTATGCCCTCCAAATGGTATCTCGTGGCCAAAATGACATCCCTTGACGCTGGTCTATAGGGAGCCGCTTTGAGTTGAGTTTTCTCCAGCAAAATATCAGGCTAATAGTCATCTTTCACAAGAGAGAAGTTGACTCAACCTGGCTCCCAGTTGCTTGACGGTTTTCATCAGGATTAGCTTCGGTTCACTTGTTTTATTCTTCAATTTCACTTGTTTGACTTTGTGTTATGTTGCTGGCATGGTGTAATTTTCTTGTAATTTACGATGCAGAAATAAGCTGATTCCTTGCATTTGAAAACAGGGTGCAACTATTCCCAAAACATTGTGGTTTACAGTTCCGGGTTTACCATATGTCTAAAAAACTGTTAAACCGGGCTCTATTTTTGATGAGGGATATTGCACCCATCTTGCCGTCAACTGTAGAAAGGAAGCATTCCTTTTGCCCTTTGCTAACATTGTACTGGCACAAAAGTCAAACCCTTTTTCTACAGCACGCTTTTTCAAAAGTGAGTATTGTGTGCGCGGTGTATCTTGAGTCCTGCAAGTATTTTGTGAGCGGCTACGTCTTCCTGGATAGGGTGGCTTTAATCGATGGTCGCCATTGTTTTTGTAACCATCTTGGATATCAACAAGGCACTCTGCTACTGAAAACGTACAATCGATTATCTGTGTTCGTTCTGCGGAGAACTCAAGATAGGCCGCGGACACTATAGTCTAGAAGTAGAATTTCGAGAGGAATTTTTGTACACGAACAAGTGGACGCGCTGGCAAATAAAAGCCAGGAGTCGACACTTGTTCGAGGTCTTTAGCGATATTGGGTCTTTAGCGACGACTCGTGTAGGCGATAGTTCGCGACAGTGTAGGCTACTGTGGGTCTTCAGCCAATCACTTGGCACTAGTTACTACATCAGTTTGAACACTCAACATTTGGCAGGTAACTTTACTGTGTTAACTTTATATTTTATTTCTACTAAATCGTGGCTTAGTATTTAGATACCCGCCTTCTGCACTTCATACTTCTCGAACTTGTCCCCTAACACTTGGAGAGAACTGGTTGGGCTCAGATGTAAACCACCTTTGTGTTTATTTATCTCTCCACCATGTTGCAGAAAATTACATTCTAAAATGCTTTAAAGGCAGAATTCCTGAAATAACCTAAACACGGGATGCGGGGGGGGGGGGGGGATGCTGTAACTAAGTAATTTACCGATTTCCCAACGATTTTAGGAGGTGGGCGGTTGCTTTGAACGGCTGCTAATCCGCGACTTACGGCTATACTTTATTGCCTAGTTAGCTTCTGCCAGGTTAGCCTATTGGCTTACTTTAAAAGACATGCCCGTGAGAATTTTATAAATAGGAAACGTTCAAACCTTCTGACGGAAGCAAAGCCTGTAGACATTTCTTGAAAACATGGATGCCGCGCTGAGGACAGAAGAGTCCGCTGACGACATGACAGCGGCAGATACTGCCCCAAGGCCGAAGAAGGACACAACTTCAGGAGTGAGGTACTGCATCACCAAAGGTAAAACTAACTTCTGTTCTTCGTCAGGAATAGGAATTGTTCCAGTATAAGCTGTCTCATTCCAGTCTGCAGAAAAATAGACAGTCATTTCATTAATACCACAGAGTAAAAGAAAATCCATGTATTTAGAATGGGATAATGCGTTTTACAATGGTTCTTGGGACCACCTTGCTTCTGCATCTTTTCCCCACACACCACTGTCTGTAGATTTAAATAGGACGGAGAGCCGACGGCTCAACAAGAGTTAAATAAATACAGATGGAAACCTATTTACATTGAGTTTTGGACTTAAATGTCAGACTGCCTGAGCGGGGAATCGAACCCACGACCTTTAAACCAAAGGCCGAGTTCCTACGATTGAACCATACTTACTTGGCAGTGGCTCAGCGGTAAGATCTTGGCATTTAGTTTCAAAGGTCGTGGGTTCAATTCTCGCTCAGGCACTCTGACATTTAAATCCAAAAGGCAACCTAAATAGATTAGCATATGTATTTATTTAACTGTCTGTACATGATAGTTAAACCAAGTGAACCACACCCTAATCTCAGCCTGATTGCTTAGCCTGGTTGCTGGAGGTTTGCGGATCTGGTCGAATCCGTGGAAAGGGGATCTTGGCAAAGTCCCCGCCAGGACTCTCGGCCAGGGTAATGTGAGAGGCTACCATGCTCCCTCAGCAGCTATGGGAACTATTCTGGCCAATTCTGGACAATCTTTCAGTCCCTACGATGATCGGAGGTTTACCGGATCGAATCCCTGAGTTGGCACCTCCCTTTACCAGATATTTCTTATTCTCTAAAAGTCTGGTAATGTTCAAAATTGAGCCGGTTCAGCCATACAAGCGTTAAGTTGCTTCGGCTGATTTAAGGCTCAAAGAAATTAATTTTAAAAACTTTTTCATTTATTTTTTTTAATCATTTATCTTAATATATATAAAGCAAAATTATGAGTTTTTTTTATGGCTGGCATCAAACTATTTGTGGTGATGCAAGTTGTAACGTGTAGCAAACCTTGGTCAAGGATCCTACGACATGTTTGTAGTTACATTCAACTAAGTTTTGAACTTCACAAAATTTGACCCTTAAAGTTTCAAATATACATGCTTGTGTATAGCTTGTGTATTTTGGCATTGTAATAACTGAAGTGTTTTAAAAGAACATTTTATTTTACTTCTTCCTTACCAGTAGCTTTTGCAATTGCACCAATGAGAACAGACGGAATAGCCATGACGATGCAACCAAAAGCTGCGACAAACGATAATACTTGGGCCCGGGTTCCGGATTTCGAGGAAAGGACACGCTGGAAATACACCTGAAAAATGAGAGTGCTGTTAAATGTAAGATAAAGAAAGTCCCTTAACGCTTAGGGTGTATTGCTAAAGAGAGTCCTTTAATGCAAAAGGACAACAATACGTAAATAATTACAAATTTACTTCAGTGAGTAAGAGTAAAACTTTATAGGCTATCCTGGAGTTTTAAAATTCTCATTCTCTCCCGGAGTTTGTTTGTCTCTCTGTCACCATGATAACTTTTGAACCCATTATCAGATTTACAACTTCAGATTTTCCACATGCATTCTACGGAAAATTTGTGTTCGCCAATCAATAAAAGTGAGCAAATGGTTTTGGGAGGACTGGATTCAAATATTAAAATAAATCAGATAAACAAAGTTCGTTAATGTAAAGGACATCAGAACGAAAATAATCAGTGAATAAAGTAAACCTTCACAAATATATGCTGAAGTTTACAATTCTCATTCTGTCCAGGTGTTTGTTCGTCTCTCTCTCTCTGTAACCACGATAACTTTTGAACCCAATATCGGATTTTCACATGCATTCTATGCAAAATTTGTGTTCGTAAATCAATAAAATTGACCAAATGGTTCTGGAGGAATTTAAGTCAAATGACAAAATTAATCAGTCATCACTTATAAGACATTAATCTTGTGTCAACAGGGCTCATCGCATGACTGGTCCTGAGGCTTTGCATTGGAACGTTGGGTGGAGCTGGCAAGCGAGACTCCCATATTTGGTCATTGGTCCACGGTGCGTGGTTTTATTATAACAGTTGATGTACGACTTATTATCAGGATCTTTTCATGACCATCACTTTTATTGCTGTATCCTAATGTAACAAACACACTTGATGTATCCATTTGCTCGTGCCCATTGTTACGTGGTTTTAACAACCCACTTTGATTCGGTTACCAAGTCATGGTTATTCCTTTCCAACTACTGACACCATTTGACGCAGAAGCTAAGTGCTTTTCACCTTGTTAATTATTAGTTCTCCTCCTTTACTTATACCAAACCAGTTAGCTTATTTATTTAGCGATTCTTAATTAGTCACATAAATGATCAGTTTCATTTAGTCATTATGGTTGGCAGGCGAGAAGTATACCACCAAAATTTCCATCATAAAACTGAACCAAAATGGCACGGGTTACCATCAATTCAGTTATTGAGCCTTAGAGTAATGAAGCATTCCAGTATCACCCGTCAGATGTTACCACCATTCGATACAACCTATCCATTATTCAAGGAAATTAATAATCAGGAATTAATTCACAACTAAATAATTATACAGAATGAAACTGAGAAGCATGTGAGTCACGTTTTATTCACTCAATAGTTGAAGACAATTATGGGCAAATTCAACCCAGCAACAGTATGACTCATCTTGTCTTAATGTTTGAAACATTTTGATTTGTTGCACAAACCATAAGTTGTCATTTGAAGTTTAGCATACTGTTTTGGCAAACACTGGCCGAAGTGTACCATTTATGGTCAAACCGTCCTATAGGCTACATTGTTTTCAGTTGCATGAAAAATATCATAAAACATATGTTTTAGGATAACCCGTTTGATACGGCACCACAAACTGGAATGTCTATGGCTATTATTACTTTGCAAATAAAACAATTCTTACGGTATACTACTTTTCCCTGTTACAGTGTTGTAATAGGTATAAATTGCTACAATTCACACAAGGGCTAAGGAAACAATAGGACAAGAGCAAAAATCCTACACTATAATAGCAAAGTTTCAGTAGCATAAATCTTTATCATGAGTTATGTGTCATTGAGATGATATGGCCTAGGATTATTAGTATTATTCAAACCTAGGATTATCAGGATTATTTGGAAAAAATTGTACGGTTTATTTTGAAGGTTATCAACAACGGAAGCACCAAGACGCACTGGTTTTACACTCATACTTCAAAATAAGTTGATATTCGCACTAATACAAAAACATCAGTCACGAATATCACGCAAATTTTCGACAGCTTAGGGGCACATCTGTCTTCTTCAGACCTGTTTTGTAAAGTCCACACTCCTCACATCTTGTTGTATTTTGGCCAATGTTGTCGTCGTCCATCCTGCGTAGCCTGCGTTATTAGCACGGCTATGACCCCACTTCCTGCGTAGCTGCATCGCGGCCTCTTTATTAACAAGGAAGCAGATGTAAGGGTTTGAGGGCCCTTGTAGATTCATAAGGGTATGGCTGCTACGCTGGTGTTCAAGAATCGCAATAGACACGAGTCCTCTCAAATGTCTGTCAGATTTCGAATTTGTGACAAGGAGTGTCCAAGTAGCTTCCCAATTAATTGTGTGTTGAGTCTCAAAGCTGTGGGTGGCGACGCTGTTAGTCATCACTCGATTTTTCACGTCAGCAAAATGTTGCTTTAGCCTCGAGACACGTAAAGGAGTGCACACGAGGCTAAAGCAACATTTTACCGACGTGAAAAATCGAGTAATGACTAACAGCATCGCCACCGACAGCCTTCAGACTCAACTCACAATTAATTCGGAAGCTACTCG
This sequence comes from Lithobius niger, assembly GCA_023313725.1. Classification (NCBI taxonomy): domain Eukaryota; kingdom Metazoa; phylum Arthropoda; class Chilopoda; order Lithobiomorpha; family Lithobiidae; genus Lithobius; species Lithobius niger. The sequence continues at coordinate 13,023 of JAHWFP010005561.1, forward strand.
GACACTCCTTGTCTGTAATTCAAAATCTGACAGACATTTGAGAGGACTCGAGTCTATTGCGATTCTTGAACACCAGCGTAGCAATCATACTCTTATGAATCACCAAGGGCCCTCAAACCCTGACATCTGCTTCCTTGTTAATAAAGAGGCTACAGCGCAGCAACGCAGGAAGTAGGGTCCATAGCCTTGCTAATAATGGAGGCTACGCCGGACGGACGACGACAACATTGGCCAAAATACAACAAGATGTGAGGAGTGTGGACTTTACAAAACAGGCCTGAAGAATATAGATGTGCCCCTAAGCTGTCGAAAATTTGAGTGATATTGATGACTGATGTTTTTGTATTAGTGTGAATACCAACTTATTTTGAAGTATGAGTGTAAAACCAGTGCGTCTTGGTGCCTCGGGTATTAGGATTATTCCAACTTATGATTATTAGGTGTTTAGGAGGTGTCATTCCTGGCGACTCGTACTGATATCATGAAAGGCAGTTGGCCACAATCGCCCTGACAGTAGTGGTAAAATACGATATTCGGTTACACATATATACCCCCCACTTCCGGTCACGTGATAAAAGTGGGGGTAATGATGCACTTCCGATCATCTGTTGAAAAGTGGGGGTTCCATTTTTCGTCAATCTGGAGGATTGAGGAAAAATGGAACCCCCACTTTTCAACAGATGATCGGAAGTGCATCATTACCCCCACTTTTATCACGTGACCGGAAGTCGGGGGTATATATGTGTAACCGAATATCGTATTTTACCACTACTCCTGACAAAGTGCCACCATAAAATGACAGAGCGACTCTACAAACGGTGGTCTACCACCTTCAGTACAAACGGCTACGGTCAGTTACTAATAACGTTTTCACACACAAATTACTCAAAGCAAAAACGTAAAAAGAATGGCGCCACACTGAAATTAAGCCCTACACCAACATTTTGTCCATGAGTGGCTCGTAGAGACTTGTTTGAAGTATAGCCGAATGAGAGGTCACTATGCGTTCTTCACTGCAAGATTGAACCCTAACGGTCGCAGCTTGGTGGCCCTCTAGTGATGGCTTTCTGTATTAATTCTTACAGATATCTACCTCACCATTGGACGCTTTCGTTATTTTTAATCACACATTGCAATTGCACTATGAGCCGTCTCGTGAGAAACGTACAATGAAGAAAACAGGCCGTCTGTTGCAAAATTGTATCCTCACGGACACCTAATAATCCTAGTTCCGACAAACAATGATCTCCGGATCACATCTGACATCATCTGATCCACACCTCCATGCTTTTTGCTTTTGATTTTTGCTGTTGTGGTAATGTTTTTCCTTCAACTGCATAGACACTTCCTCATACTCTGGAGAGGAGAACTTTGTTTGATGAATACTTTTTATAAGTCATATGAACACTTGATGGTTGGCGAAGGTTCTGTTGCATCTGGCTCCAATATTTTTTTCTATTACCGTAATAGGTAACTTTTTTAAGTTCCAAATTTATGATTAAACGAAACTTGTGCAATCACTTGGTTAGACACAGGTTTTTGTACTCTAAATGTCGCCTACCAAAGATTCTGCGACTTCTTACCTGCCATGGAATTCCTCCAAACATCAGCAATAGCCCACTATCTAAGTATTGACCAGCACGGTGGGCATCCAGCTCACCAAACCAGTCGATGTTGCTTGTATCCAGAGATTTAACTGCAGGGTTGGTCATTGCAAAAGGAATACACAGCCACTAATGTATTTGCAAAAAAAAGGAAAACATGGAATTAGTATAGGACCACCAAAAAGAATGTTTTTAAAAAAAATGTTGCTGCTTAATTATGTAGTCCGGGAAGATAGGCTACTTAAGTTAATTACAATGAAGCAACAGCACTTCTCATACAGAGCAAGAGGACAATTTTATTCAAAGTCAAGGGCCGTGCCCGATGTGTTGTTGAGAATTTTGCTTTTGTAAGGGTTATATCTGTGGTTGAAAATTAATCAAGTTGTCAGTTGCAGGATAATGCATACAAAGACATGAAAGTTAAATACGGTATTGAAAAGTCCTCCCCCCCAAAAAAAGTGTTTGAATGTGGGGGGGGGGGCTGATGCAGCCAAGAGCATTTCATACCAAATAGTACGTACGCCAATTTTTGTTATAATGCTATGTACTAAGCAAAACAAAATAGTTCGGTGGATCATAAGACATCGAAATGTAACTAGACTTATCTCCTCGTTCACGGCCTGTCAATTCGAATTAGCAGATAGTCAGGAAGAGAAGATGAGAATAGCCTTCTGTAACTTACGGTGCAAGTATGGCATTTTTTAGCTTTAATTAACAAATGCTGTAAACTCAAACTCGACTCAAGACTCGAAATGAAATTAATGAACTCGCACAACATTTTAATGGCAACTCACCTTGCGAAGCAAGACGAATCAGGCTTGCCTAAACTCGAAGCAAGACGAATCAGGCTTGCCTAAAGTTGAAGCAAGACGAATCAGGCTTGCCGAAACTCGAAGCAAGACGAATCTGGCTTGCTTAAACTCGAAGCAAGACGAATCAGGCTTGCCTAAACTCGAAGCAAGACGAATCAGGCTTGCCTAAACTTGAAGCAAGACGAATCA
>JAHWFP010005561.1:25158-39565 GCA_023313725.1 Lithobius niger
TTTGTTTACTTGGACGAGACGTGGGCTAACGAACACCACAGCCGAGAGATGCAGTGGCACGGCAAGGAAAAAGAGTTACGCGGCCGATTCATACCAACGGGAAAAGGTCGACCTTTGATTTTATTGTATGCTGGCTCCAACCAAGGATTTATAAATGGTGCTCAACTTCTTTTTCGATCTAAAAACTAAGAGTGCGGATTACCATGACGAAATGAACGGCGAGTGTTTTAAGAACTCGTTTGAGCAACAACTGCTACTCTGTGATCATGATGGACAACGCTCCGTATCATTCAGTTCGACTCGACAAGGCACCGACAAGCAATAGCAACAAGCCAGAAATGATTTCGTGGCTCGAAAAACACGAAATTTCCTACGAGTCTACGATGTTGAAGTCTGAATTGTACGACCAAGTCAAGCAACATAAAGAAGACAAGACGACTTACATTATTGACACCATAGCTGCAACAGCCGGACACACTACGATTAGACTTCCATCGTACCACTGCGATCTGAACCCCATCGAATTAATTTGGCCCAAGTTAAAGGGGAAATAAGAGCATCCAACACCACATTTTAAATTGCAGACGTCAAAACTTTAGCAACTATTAGCGAAAGTAACCCCTGTCGATTGGCAGAAATGCATTAATCAATGTTTAGAACCTCGAGAACGAGTATTGGAGCACCGATCATCTTTAATCATTGAAATAACTAACAGCGACGATGATGACTACGAAGATATATAATTTTTTACTACTCCAACGATCTCCCTATAGTCAATGACGAAAACTGCTCACAACGGCTCTTTTCAGGGCCATCAAATATTTCGAACGAGAATCCAATAGGCCTACTTGATGTTTTAAACCCAGAAACAATTACACATTGCAATTTATAATAAAAACGACCAGCCACCCCTAACTAAAATAATAATTTTTATTATTATTAGTTTTGGAATAATAATAAAAGTAAGGCCCATTCCTGATCTATTCTGGATAATCTTTTGGCCCTGTCATGAACGGAGGTTCATTCAGCATTATATAAAATAATAATCTAAAACAATAAAAATTAAATTAAAATAAAAGAAAATAATTTTTTTTTTAATAGTTCAGAGATAGCAGGCTAGGCTACGCCTACCAATTATTGATTTTCGTATAGGTTAGGCTAAAAACAAATCGTTGGCAGACGATAGCGCATGCAGAAGCTCAATGCGAGTACAAGGTTCCAGGCGTCTCCAACGTTACCGCATATGCGTGACAGGCGATTGTAAACGATCATAAAATACAACTTTTCGAGTGGCCAACCATAACCTAAAATAGTATAGATTAAAATGGAGGGAAAAATAAACAGCACTTCTATGTAGTCAAGGCAATGCTTTGAAGCGGATTTCTCCAATCCCTTATGCTGCGAGGTTGTAATCGGAAAAGAAAGGATTCCACTTGCTAAAAATTTAATCAACTGCCAACAAATCGACAAAAATCGCGTATTTTAGGCCTAAGAAATCCGCTCTAACAACATTGGGTTCAGTAAGACGCCCTTCTTTTTCCCCTCCAGTGCCCCTTGCAGCTATACCACGCAGTTACTGGCTCCAGCATAGAGTTATATATAATAATGTGACGTCACTGCTCTATAATAATTAACATATAAAGAGACTGTCATCACTCAGAGCGACCGTATTAAACCAAAAGATGGTAAAAGTCACTCAACTGTTAAGTCATAACCGTTTTTATTGGCCAGTATTTAATAAAAAAAAAACTGCTTGGAAACGACCTTGGCAACGCAAGGGTAATGGCGAGATGGTGAGCATACTTCTTTCGTGACATTGGGCGCCATTTTGCTCAACGATGTATCCAGAGATTACATTTAAAAACAGGTGATATGCGACGTCACATTTGGTGGCAGCATTCACTTACCAGTCACGAATCAATCGGTGATCTGCCCCATGAATTCAAAAAAAGTGTTCAGTGCTATACGGCTGAGTGAATTATGTAAGACATTTTACGTCCGAGGAGACAGCCCGAGAGCTGACGTCAAAGTCGAAGTTAAACACGGAATAGTGTCATGCCAACAGCGGCTTAGCTACAGGGTGGCATGGGTGGCAGTCCCCTTCCCCCCGAAAATATGTTATTTACACTTGAAAACCTTTGTGAAAGCGGCAGGATGTCTTTAGTGAGACAAGTTTTCTTTTTGTTGTGCTGCCACGAAACAGAAGGGGAGTAGTCGGTCTCTGGAACCGACAGACGTGAGGCCGGGCTCCTATTGCGAAAATGAATGAAAATAGCGACCAGTTTGGCCGGATTACCAAAAAGTGGTCCCTATTTTCACTATAACAAAAAAAATTATAGAAAAAAGGATGAACTAAGAAATTTTTCAGCTCGTGCGTTTTTTATGGGCCATCTTTTATGTTAAGTGGGGCCCCCAAAGCACAGTTTACCCCGCTCCCGCCTAACGTAGCTACGCCACTGCATACCATTAACGAGAAAAACGCGTCAGTTTTCAAAATCACTTGGTCTCGCACGGATCTCGCATGTCTGTGCTCTGCTACGTAGCATTAAGTAGGCTGACACTACTTTTATATTCAACACGCCGCATGTACAACATACCTTGTCTAATTTGCTGCCACACTTCGGAGGATGCGTCTCATAGCTGTTAGGCATCACCAAGTTCGGCGATAGGAGATATTTTACGCTTTTGGGGGAAAAATGGACAAATTGCATTTTGTTTATAGTTGTTATGATTAAAGTCGTTTTCTTACCAAACACCAAACTGAGGGCATATCCAAATGGGGCTTGGCACCAGATTAATCCGCTGGAAAAGGTAACTTCCGCTGTTCCATTTATGTAGCCACCTCCTACCCACGTAGCTGAAAATATAATTTAAAAAAAATAAAGAAAGAAATTATTAATATCTGCAAAATAAGCAATGCCATAAAACAGTCACTATTATTGGAGAAGACGAGGTAAAGGGGCCGTACGCAAATGACGTCAAATGACGTAAATTTTGCCCGTTTTTAATCCCTCCCCGATCGCATTTCGTCACAACTTTTGCCACCTTCCCCCGCCCCTCGAAAATTACGTCACAATCGTCGAACCCTACCACTCACTCGTTATTTTGAAGAGATTCGGAGACAATTCGGTAAAATTCTAAATCTAGTCGTAAAACTGTTACACCACCGGTGAATCCCGCACCCACATATTGTATGGTGTGGTTCAGTGGTAGAATGCTCGCCTGCCACGCGGGCGGCCCGGGTTCGATTCCCGGCCGATGCACCAAAATGGAGGGACGGGTCTTTGGATCTGGTAGTATGGGAATGACAGGTTGAAATTGACGTGAAGTACATGTAAATGATCAAGTCGGATTGGCTTTGCGGATGGAAGTTTTATGGTTCAGTTTACATGTTGGAATACAGAATGCTCGCCCTAGTTGACAAAGGCCCCTCTTTACTAATCTTAATGAGATGGGTGTGAAATTAATGAAAGTTGGGGGACATGACGTAACTTAAGCTGGGAGGACTGGGGAAAAGAGAAAGTTGGGGGAAATACTTCTAATTAATATTTACCGAAATGTAGCAGGATGATAGATCATCGGTTGCGTCACTGGTTGAATTGGAGGATTGGAATGGGAATATTTACATTGGGCCTCGAGCAGTACAATTCGTCGCCAAGGCAATACATGGCTCTTACATTGTTAACATTGCAATTTCTTTACAGTGACAGTTAATTGTTGTTTGACAATTACTACGTTATCTTGGAAGAAGAGCAGATTGTTGGACACAATCTTGGGCGCAAGGCTGATTAAGGTAGTGATGTTGGCCAATAATATCTGGACACCAAAATGGTCGCTACAGTGTACGGCCCCCAAAAAGATAAATTTTAACCGATGCCAAGAAATATAGTCCTAATTTTTTTTTTTTTTTATTTATATATTTATTTTATTTTTACGAAAATTGAGTAAACTCTTTCGGTTTCGCGCGTATCCGCCTCGATAGGCGGCTTTTAAGAAACATCATCTATCGATTGATGACGTTTCGAATTAGATGATAAGCGTTCTGAATTTAACTGGGTTCTAAAGGAAACAATTAATCGGCCGAGCGAGAAGTGCTATCTTAAATTAGAACATTACAGAACTTTGAAGAAAGAAAGGGGGTTGATGTTGTGCTGTTGCTTCTGTACTTCAGTCGCACCAAGAGAATCGGAAATTTAGTTTTCTGTGTTTGTAAATGCACTTGCAAGCAGGGGTAGGCACGATAATCGATAATTTGATAATATTGCTATGAAAAAAAAATTCGTTTATCGTATCGCACTTTTTCTGATTTATGGAATTATCGTGCAAATCGCAATGCTGAAATTATCGTATCTCGGAAACCGTAATAGCTAGAAACAAACGGGTTACGGCGTTGCGTGTGGAATTGCAAGGGCTCTCTAACCAAGAGGGCAATACTGTTGCTAGCCACTTTAAATGATTGGAGCGTTAGTTTAAAGGGACACCCGGCCTGCCTTATAACATTCCGCCCGCATTATAACAGTTCACGGTGTCGCCTTCCGCGTATATACGAACACCAAAGTTCATCTGAGATAGTAGTTGCGTTGAAGAACGTAGCTACTGTCTCACTTGGCATTGTGCCTAATAGACGAACCAGCATGAACGCATTAATCGTGTCGTCACAAAACCGGATTGATTCTCGTATTTTAACATCACACTTTATAATTTTCGAAGCTAGTTTCTTATAATTTTGCTTCGGCGATCTATTGGAATAATTAACTTTAATTTTTACTGCCTTACGCTTTTAGATATTTTTATCTCGTAGTAATTATTAGCAAATTAGTACATGCACACACAGAGATGAAACGTCGTGGTTATTGTAAGCGCGCAATGCATCATATAGTTACGGGTCGTTCGTAAATAAAGTTCCATTATATTCAACAAAAAATCTCCTACACGCCACATTTAAAAAAGGATTTTTAGCAAGGGAAAGACTAACGGTAAGGAAATAAACTTTGGGGGCCGTACTTGATATGGAGGATTGAGAAAAATGGCGCTGGGAGGTATATCCCTTTAATGCAGACAATGTTTAAGCATTAAGCTGTAGCAGCACGACTGCTGAATTGTTTCTACTTGGTGCCAAAGTAACGGACAATAGCACGTGCATACTGGCCAAATTGCGAGTGCCACACAATTCACTTCGTGAAGGTTACACTATAGGCTTCAGCTAAGATTTTTTTTAGTTAACAAAATTAACATGGTTATTCCAGCCTCAAAATTTTGTTATCGAGATTTTCTAGATTATGGCGAAAATAAAAATTTTTTTATTGGGATAAAAAATTGTTGTGTCGTGCCGCTATCCCTGCAAGTTGAGGTAGTGTCGGCTCAAGTGCTTTATAAAGTTCTCCTCGCTGCTGCTTTTTATCATTCAAGTACCAAATTTTTCACAAAATGCGAGGATCCTCAGCATTTATTCCTATAATTGTTGTGTATATTTGAGGCTATAAACGAATTTTAAAAGCATCACAGATCACTTAACATCAATCAAGTCGTCATAAAATAAATTAAATGTGACAAATACTACCAGCAGTCTGTAGTTAGGGCTTGCCTATATGGCAGGTTAAAGCAAGGAATTTCAAGGGCCCAGTGCTATTTTTTCAAGACTATCAAGGTTCAAGGTCTTGCAAATGCTAAGGTTTAAAGATGAGGACTTGTTTGGTTTTCAAGCATCGGTGTTGTATCTTGTATTCTCAGGACAATACTTAATGATGACTATTTCCATTATTCATAACTAAAGTGTTTTATTAAATATACAATGTACCGCCAACCAAACAAGCATTTACTCCGTTTTAAAATATTCTTTTCTGAATACCACTCTCCGTCATTAGGCCACACACACACAAAAAATAAATAAAATAAACATAAATACCTTGGTTCTCATAAGCTCCTGCGTCAGTAGGTCCGCAGAAACAGTTTTTTACAATTCAATAATAATAATAATAATAATAATAATAATATAGACACATTTTATTTAATTAAACGATTAATTTAAATTAGCTTAAATTAGTTTAGCTAAAAATTAAACTGAAAAAAAATTAGCGTGATTGGCAATTTGTGAAAACTTAAATTTTTTTTTTTTAACTGGTTCTCTCTGATTGGGCTATAACGCACGAGGCCAAGCTGAACTGCGCGAGAGAGGGTCCAGGATCTTGTCGTATTTCATGCAGTAATTCACTACATGAAGTACGGCATAATCCTTTAAAAAAAATAGACCTTCCATAACATTTTGTATAACATGTTTAAAGTAATAGAAAAGTGTATCAGTTGTTGTTTTTTTTTTCCTAGACAGTATATCAACTCTATTGGAGTCTAAAAGAATGTATGTATAATTAATTATACATAAATGGAATAAAAACTGGAAAAAAAAATTTGCACAGGTTCGCGTCAGATTCCGGGAGATTAAAAATAAAATCAAAACGTCACCCGCCCCCATCAATATTCGTGGACACTTATGCCACCAATGTACTTAATTTCGCGCCCTTGCGTTAGGTTCAAAGTTGAGCTACGCTGGCTACAAACGCTCGCGTCAACTGTGTTAGGGTCCCTCCAAAATTGCAATGAAAAAAAAAACACTGTTACTAAAGTGAAACAACAAAAAATCTAGACGAGGCAGGATTATCGGACGAAAACAATAAAAGAGAAAACTTTTACATCAAAAAATTACTTTATACCGGTCATTGTAAATATTCCTACGACCAGGCCTATATTCCTTCCTGCTAGCATAATTTCTTCTTCGCTGTTGCTCGATGACTTCTTCCTGGCCGCCCATATTCCTACTGCCAGGATTAATATGTAGAAAATGATAATGGCGATAAGACCTGGCACGTTCACCGCCATCTTGGACCCTGAAAATATTAAAATAATATATATTACACGATTTACAAGTTACGGAATCAACAAAAACAAACACAAAATCAACAAAGAAACGAACACCCTTCGTTTTGAATTCCACAACTTGTGGATTTCGCTCTCGCTGCTGCCTTTATTTTTCCACATTTTTTAAACCGGGTAGTAATTTTAGCGGCCATGTGGTGGCACTGAAAAAAAATGGTTTAGTCCTGAAAAAAATTATGCATTCCTGAAATAATGCAGGCTGTCGGCCAAGTCAGGTTTGTATGCATGCTTAAAAAATTATTCAGGATGAATAGAAAACAGAAATATTCTTAACTAAGACAACTACGAGCTTCTTCCAAAACGACCAACCTGTGTACGAACCATACACCCGCTTCTGAAGACAGTTCGGTACCTGCAATGCACAGAAACCTCAACAGAACGTTCCAAAAGTGTCTGATGAGGGAAACGACGTCACCTTTCAACGCAACTGATGGCTCCATCCACAGTCAGTCGATAATCCTGCCAGAATCAGTCGATAAACTGTGCTTTGTGCATGATTACAATTCCGTAAAAATCAACCTCCTTTACGAGCTGCTGCGATAAGTTAGCTGCGGGTTTTGCTGTTGGCTAATTTCCAATTTTCCTTAATATTATTTCCAGTTATATCTAGTGTATGATTTTAGCCGTTGGCTAATTTCCAATTTTCCATAATATTATTTCCAGTTATGTCTAGTGTATGATTTTCGCTGTTGGCTAATTTCCAACTTTCCTTAATATTAGTTAGCTCCCACAATCCCTCAGTCGTCTTCAAGAACGGACGTGTTTTGAACGAAAGGTGAAAAAAAATAACTTTACATACTTTAATAACGCGCTGCCCACGAAATACGGGAGGCTGCGCGGTGCGGAAGTTACACATTCGTAGCAGACGATGTTGGCGGTTATAAAATTGTAGCAGACGATGTTGGCGGTTATAAAATCGTAGCAGACGATGTGGGTGTAAAGAGGCCGATATTTTGTTAAAAGTGCCTGAGAAAGATGGCAGTTTGCCACTGAAAATTCGCAAGATATTGAAGGTGTCTTCGTTGTGAAGTTTAGCGGTAATATTCTCTATAATTCTCGGAATTGTGACTCAAATTTTCATATAGGAACATCTGCTACGTAATAAATGTGTACAAGCAAGGATTAAAGTAGGTTGTTAGACTCTTTAACTCTCTCGTTTTGCGTCGGGAATGTTGTATTATAGCTCTATCGAGTGTGCAGTACCAAACTGTGCGCAGCAGCGGACTTTTTTTTGTACATGTAATGGTGTTTTGGAAGTAGTTATCTTTATTTCATACTCCTATTCTGACGCTTTTTAACAGTTGTCAGTCCAATTTTTTTTCAATTGGTCGAGCCATTCCGGACTAAGTTACGCGACCATGAACGATCAGTTTTGTTGTTCCACATTGTTTTAAAAATTTGAATTAGGGGCCAATGTCAGTCAGCAACCGCCAGCCGGAAAGCATAGGCAATCTAAGGTTAAATCACCGGAATGTTTCTTTGCTTGACAATCATTTTTAGAATTACAGTCCAAGTACTGTTGCCACTGGCGAAGTTTCCAAGAAGAGAAGAATCTTACGTCGGGGTACTTGTAGTACCATACTGGGACTGATACTAACTATTACCAATATTTTGTAGTCTCTTATTCGGGTTACTGTCGAAAATATCTTTTTGAGGAAAGCATTAATTTTTTTTTCTGTTAAGAACTTTGCAGAATCTCGCAGAGCTAAACCAGTGAATTTCGCGAATTCCAATTGTGAAGGAAAAATTGAGGGTTGGTGAGTTGGGGCAGGAGAGAAGGTGTTATTAAAGGTACATTCCTCCCAGCGTAATTTTTCTGGATCCTCCACATCAAGTATAGCCCCAAATTCTATTTACTTACCGTTGGTTAATCCTTTGCTGAAAATGCGTTTTTAAATATGGCGCCTAGGAGATTTTCTCTTGAATATTGGAAACTAATTTAATAGCATCCTGCGACTATATGACCCTTTGCGCGCTTGCAATACACCTTGACGTTTCGACGTGCATGTACTCATTTATAATCGTTTGCTAATAATTACCATGAGATCAAAAATCTAAAGGACTAATGCGGCAAAAATAAAAATTATTTATGCCAATATATCGCCGAAGAAAAACGGCACGATACTACCTTAAAAAAATTATGAAGTAAGATGTTAAAATACGAAAATCATTCCGGTATGCCGCGACCCAATTGTTGAATTCATGCTGTTTCGTCTACAACGCCAATGCCAACTGAGATAACAGCTAAAGTGTGCGCGGCCTATCTTGAGTTCGCCGCCGAACGAACACAGATAATCGATTGTACGTTTTTGGCAGCAGAGTGCCTTGTTGATATCCAAGATGGTTACAAAAACAATGGCGGCCTCTCGATTAAAGCCTCCTCCTCCAAGATAACTTAGCCGCTCATAAAACTACTTCCAGGACTCAAGATACGCCCCGCACACAACGTTCCTCGCTTAGTTGGCCTTAGTTGCCCTAGCATTAGTACGCAGAGTCTCGTGAAGCGGTGCGATCGGTAACATGCGCGGATGGCGATCTGCGCGTGGCTGTTGTAAGGCAGGCGGAGTGTACCTTTACAAGTCAAACCACTTCTCCCAGGTTTGGCGTTTTTGGTATTATTGGTTTTCCTACACCGAATTCGTTGGCTGCATAATAAATTTACAATTCTTTTTTTGAAACCATCAAGTCCAAATAATAATTTTAATAACCATCGGATTATTCCTGGATAAAGTAAACAAAACAAGCAACGCCAGATTTGTGAAGGCCCGAGCAGAGCGAGCAGGCACGGCAGAGTGGTTAAACCTTGTCTTTCGAAATAAGGGACTTTAAAAAATGGTCGGGATGGTAATTCATGTAATGCTTTTCGCTCAATTTTACCACATGTTCCATCTTTAAACAGCTGCAGTACCCTTTCTAAATCGGATAAATGGACGTGATTAGGCTTAGATGAAAGATGAAGATGTATAATTTCCAACAAGGGTAATTAAAACGATTTATACTAATTAGGAGCTAAGCTACGGCAGTTTACCTACGTTGTAGCGTTGTGCTTTTCGTCCTATTTTACCACAAGTTCCATCTTTAAACTGCTGCACCACCCGTTCTAATTCGGATAAATGGACGCGATTAGGCTTAGACGAATTCCAAAAAAAGTAATTAAAATGATTTGTATCAATTAGGAGCTAAGCTACGATAGTTTTTCTACAGTGTTAACGCTGTGCATTTGTGCTATTTTGCCACAAGTTCCACCTTTAAACTGCCGTAGCTTAGCTCGTAATTAATATAAATCGTTTTAATTACCCTTGTTGGAAAATATACATCTTCATCTTTCATCTAAGCCTAATCACGTCTATTTATCCGAATTAGAACAGGTTGTGCAGCAGTTTAAAGATGGAACATGTTGTAAAATAGAGCGAAAAACCACAGTGCTACAACGTGAGTAAACTGCCGTAGCTTAACTCCTAATTAATATAAATCGCTTTAATTACCCTTGTTGGAAATTATACATCTTCATCTTTCATCTAAGCCTAATCACGTCCCTTTATGCGACTTAGAACGGGTACTGTAGCTGTTTAAAGATGGAACATGTGGTAAAATAGAGCGAAAAGCTCAGTGCTATAACGTGAGTAAACTGCCGTAGCTTAGCTCCTAATTAATATAAATCACTTTTATTACCCTTGTTGGAAAATACGCATTTTCATCTTTCATCTAAGCCTAATCACGTCCATTTATCTAAATACGGGTACTGCAGCCGTTTAAATCAGGAATTGTACATGTAACATGCGTTAACAGTCTATAATAACTTAAATAACGAATTTCGGCAAGAAGGATTAATTTTACCAAAAATATTAATAGAACCTATTTTAAAGAAAATTTTATTCTAAACATAATTGGTCACCGGTTAATTTTCAATCGGATGAACGGTTTAGACGCTAGAAGCAAAAAACCGTTTTTCATCGCCATTTTTGGACTCCATCTTGAATTCCCCAAGGGTGCCAAGGTGGCATTATTATGTTTTGGAGTAGGGACATATTGTTGAACATCTCTGCGCAAAAAAACATTTTGTGCAGACTATTCTTTTGGGTTTTTGTGGCGGCTGCCGGACTTTCCCGACTCAACCCGAGTTTACGCACGTGCGGAAAACCGATGTCTTTTAGTGCTGACCTCATGTATCTGAGAAACGAAACCGATAGCTTCTTTCTCAGATGGCCTTCTGACGAGAGATGAAATATAAAGCGATAGTTGTGACGTGGACATTCCCATGTTTTTATATACTATATATTTATTCGCTCCTCCCTAAACGAATTAAATCAGAGATAAGACGCCAAGTCCAAAAAAAAATAATAATAATAAAAAAATATTCAAAAAATAAAAAGCAGAAAATCTCCCCAAAAAGCGTTCATAATAACTAACTCTTAAAATCACTTAGAAAGCTTGGCTGGTTAGGTGACAGCACCGGAAGGGCGTTAACGCAGAGAACGAAGAAGCGTGACGAATGGTGATCTACAAGACATCACGGGTTCAGCAACTGTAGACATTCCAAGGTCACAATTTAAAGAGAATCTCGGATTGTCCATAATTTACGTCACGCAAACGTTTCCTATTTTCTACCCCTTATCCCCCCCCCCTTATTACATTGAGTGCTTTCGAAAACCAACCGGGTTGGAGCAAACTAAATGTTTGGGAATTCCAAAATTGGTAGCCTTTTTAATATATGCTTTTCTGAATACCACTCTCCTTATTAGGCAAAAAAAAAAAAAAAAAAAAAACCATAATAATAAATTTTTTGGTTCTCGTAAGCAGCTGCGTCAGTAGTTTAAGACTGCAGAAACCGTTTTCGCAATTCAATAAATGAAATGCACATTTTATTTATTTAAACGTCTAATTGGAATTAGCCTAAATTAGTTTAGCTAGAAATTAAACTGAAAAAAAAATGAGCGCGATCGTCAATTTGTGTCGTCATACACCGTTATATGGCGACGCCAGGGCATTTTTTTTGGGAAATGTGACTGGAGGTCCACTTTCATAAAAGGGCACGACTTTAATATATGTATAAGGGCACCATTATGTTAATGACTTAACTATTAACATAATAAAAAAATCAACTATGTGCAGTGGTATAAGTGGGGTTTTGTACTGAGGGGAACACTAGTCATTTAGCCAAACTGTGTGTAGGTACAAACCAATAACAGTTAGGAGGTGTGGGGGAGCGCTGTGAGGTCCCCCAGCTGGGTCCCCGGAAGCTGTCGCATTTTTGGTATTTTCCAGCATTTTCTGGCCTTATAAAGTGCCGTTGGAAATATTTTTACAAAATCAGTTTTACTGACTGCACATTATACGCATAAAAAAAAGTTTGTAATGTAAATCTTTCAGTTTTTCACACTAGATACTTATTTTTTATAAATAAAATGTCTTCAGAATAGTCAAGGTTTTTTTTTTTTTGAGCGTCGCAAAAGGTGACATTTTGTTGAAACCAAATAAGCCTTCAAAACCAGAAAAATAAAACCTCAACGTGCCCCTTTACAAAAGTTGCCCCTGCCCTCTCAGTGGTCTGTGCACGCTACTGGATTTTACCTACCGTGAAGATACGTTGTGAACTGGATTGGATCTGAATTCCTTATCCATATCCCCAAAATTTGTATTTAGCGAAAAAACATTCTCATGAAAGTATTAAATGCATTAAACTTGACATTTTATTTCCTTTTTAAGGTGGACACCCAGTGGGTCGAATTGAGTTTAACTGGAGGTCAACTTTAGGCGACTGCAGGTCCACTTGGACCTCCAGTTAGCATGTAAAAAAAATGCCCTGGCGACGCCCACTCACGTAACAGCAATAAACTACAAGACAGCATTCTTTGATGAACGCAGTAGCACAACGCAGTTTATTTACGTGCTTGCTGATAATGTTGAGGTGTGTTGAAGTTTTAATCACAGTTTTTCTGAAGCTTGTTTGTTGAATTGCAGCACCGAACCACAACACAAACCCGCCCACGTCACACAACGAATTACTGCAAATATATGCTGCAAACACCTCCCCCCCCCCCCCGTATCAAGTTCGGTTCTAATTGGTAGACAGTCGAGTTGTTTGTAGCATTTAGACACTGTCCTCCCACAGTCACACTCATCAACCTACCTCAGAGAGCAAGGTTTGTTTGCCGGCACGGACTTAATTTGGACGCTATACATGCAGGCAATTGTCTCATTAGCGAACAGTTTTTATCCCGTATCTTGATTACATGATTCAAATTCAAGTTTGAATCGAATTTTGAAAAATGATTTCGTCTCATATCTCCTATTATGAGTTCAGATCTATGGCAGTGCGCAGTCAGAACTGTGGGGGGAGGGGGGGCGCTTCTCGCGGGAAAGGTAAACAACATGCTAAAGCCTCTCCCCCAATAAAAACTACTGGAATACATGACGACCGAACTCTCCGTGTGCACACAATCAGATATGTGGAGGGAACACGCTTCGCGCAGGAATCATAACCATCTTAAAAAACTCTCCAGTCAAAACTGCCGGAAACTCCTTGCTGGAATACACGAAGAATAACACGACACCGGGTGTAATGTTATACTCGGTGCACGATACGTTCAATGCCCTTACTATACCACTACACGTCCGCTCTGCCCACGACCCAACCGCTCTAGGAATGCTCCAGGGGCGAGTTGCTCGTCAAACACGAACGTCGAACATGACGCGATTTTGACGGAATCGTTGGCCACGTCACGTACAAACATGGCAACGATTGCGTCAAAATTGCGTCATGTTCGACGTTCGTGTTTGACGAGCAACTCGCCCCTGGAATGAGACCGCGAATGAGACACAGTTACTTGTTGTAAAAATAATTAGCTTTTTACTGGCCGCAACTGAGACTACACAGTTTAGGGTCAAGTCAAACAGGGTAATATATTGCGAAATCTCACACGGAAAACATGATTAGTGTAGGAAACAGAACAATCCGTCCTAACTCCCGTAACATCGCTCAGTTTTCGAAGCCAGATCAGACGAAAATTTTCGTGGAAAAGAAGAGGAAACAAATTCTGGTAAATCATTATTAAAAAAATTAATACTGTTTTAGATTGTAAACGATCAAATGTTATTATTTCATAGAATTGCGTCGAGAAAGCCTACTGATGAAGCAGCGACGTTTTAATGTGCCGTGTTTATTAAAATCCAATTGGCTATACCACTGAAAAAAGCGATGGGAAAGACAAAGTCGTTGCTGTAGTCTTCGGCTGCACGGAAGACTAAAAACCCCGTTCATTTGCCTGTCATTTTTGGATGCCATCTTGAATTCCGAGCTTGAGAGAGAAAATCCGACTTGATACCGTACGGTTCACTGTGTGGTCAGTAGCAGAAACAGGCCATCGAGAGAGCAGGGGCAACTTTTGTAAAAGGGCACACAGGTGTTTTTCTTCTGGGACCATTTTTTTTTTGGAGGGGGGGTGGGAGGTCGGCTCGTCAGTCTTCCCCCCCCCCC
>JAHWFP010005563.1:894-50928 GCA_023313725.1 Lithobius niger
GTATAGCTTAAAATGTAGGTATTAACACCGACCAGGGCCTTTTGAACCCGATTTTGATGTGACTGCAGTATTCTCGTCGGCAGAGCAATTATTATAGTAGAGCACTGGGCACAAATCATTAATGTTGCTGTTGGGACTCTTTGCCCTCACCTGGAGATTGAACCACTGAACCGATTTTCTAGTTTTATAGCTTAAAACGTAGGTACGGACAAGGCCTAGGGTCGTTTGCATGTTATCTTAATGTAACTACAATATTCTTGTCACGGAAAGCCAAATGGGCTAGAAATTTTGCCCTTACCTAAAGATCGAACCAATGAGCCGATTTTCAATTTGTATAGCTTAAAATATACAACCGGCCAGGGCCTTTTGGACACGATTTTGGTGCGACTGCAGTATTCTTGTCAGCAGAGCAGTTATTACTGTAGAGCACTGGGCAGAAATAATTAAGTGGAGAACAAATTTTTGCAGAAATTTTGCGGAAAACATAAATTTGGTGCACAACAGTAATAATCGAATCACCCGTGGACCCGTATGAAATACCCCAAAGTGCGCTAGAACCCCCCCGTGATGCCTCCCAGGGGTTTGGGAAAAAAATCCTTATAGATCAAGCTAAAAACATGAAATTGGGTGCAAAAGTCATACTTAGCAGCATAAAACGAATCAGCCATGGAAAAGAATCTCTTATAACAGTTATTTTAAGGTGATTACAGTGTTCTTTTCTGTGTTATTCTTGTTGAAACAAGAAAAAAAATAAGGGATATTAGTATTAAAAAACGCTTAAGCGTATAAAATACGGATGTATGCCTTAAAAAACTTAAAGCCCTAAAGGAAAAGATATTAGAAAAATACATGTATATCATCAGCGTCGCACTAATACGTGTAAAAGAAGCTGCAGCTTGTTTTTTGGGTCGCTGGAGATTCTTTTACACGTATTAGTGCGACGCTGATGGCTTACATGTCTTTTTCTAATATCTTTTCCTTTAGGGCTTTAAGTTTTTTAAGGCTTACATCCGTATTTTATACGCTTAAGCGTTTTTTAATACTAATATGTATGTATATCGTCAATTTCGTGGCCAGTAGGCCTCGAAATTGACCTAATACGACAGAACGACGTATTCATTTAGTAAAGGCAAATTCTCGGAGCTGAGTTGAACTGTTTCTGAGTTGACGGAGTAACAACCCCTACGTGATATGAGAAATCGGAGGCGATAGCACAAGCGGCAAGAGTAAAAACTAATATTTCGATACAAAATTTACAAAGCGCGATACCATCTTGAGAGAATAAATGCAATAAAAAAATAATAAAAAAAAATAACACCTTACTTAACAGTTCCGTCGGATTCCACCAAGCTGGAATTTACAGCTTTTTTATGCTGGTTACGTTCTTTTTTTTTTTTTTTTTTTTGGCTTTCGTTCCCTTTTAAATTGCTTTCGTTCCGTTCTGTATTGCGCACAGTATAACAAAGAACGAAACCAACATAAAGAAGCTATAAATGGTCCAGGTATAGTTAAAGACGTGGGAATAGCAATATGGATCATGGAGGATCATCCATTTTCTACACGCACGTCTTTACCTGGCCGTTTTAAATTAACGACACCAGCCTGGCGGAATCCGACTGTACTATAATGTAAGGTATTATTTTTATTTTTATTGCTTTTATACTCTGACGATGGCATCGCGCTTTGTAAATTTTGTATCACCAAATATTAGTTTTTACCGTTCTGCTTGTGCTACTGGCTTAACACAACCATGTTATGCGAGTGCAGAATTCCTAGTTCTTAATTGTTGTGTGCTAATCGCTTTTAAACCACTGTAGTCTGGATAAATGAACTAATTGCAGCAACTTTAGCCCACTGTACTGTGTGCCCTTTTCTTGTTAAGATCCTGGGTTTTCCGTTTGAATTTCTCCAGATAAATTGTCCCTTTCGTTGTCTACTTGACCGAGGTAACCCGGTTTGGGTTCGGCTCCCTTTAAATAAAAACAATAACAACAACAACAAAAATACAGTGAAATAAGTTGTTACCTTAATAGGGGGGGGGGGGGGTATTGAGGCTTAATGGCGCGTCGACAACTTGGTCATTAGCGCCAACCTCAGTCACAGTGCAGTGGTCCGGGTTGCCACTGCACCACACATTACAGAGATATTATTCAAACCCCTAACCTAAATCTTGTCATACATCTGTACCTCCTGCAAAAATTGAAAAACACCGGACAAGAGGACAGACTTATCGCCCAATTGACCTTAATAGGAAACAGGCTTTGGGACTATTGTAGGCGGAACAGATAAAAAATTTTTTTAAATTAGTACTTAACCTCATTTCAATAACTTTGTAATACTTGCTAAGGTTTCTTAAAAATCGACGTGTAAAACTCGGTCGGCTACATTTGATCTTTTTGCCGTTTTAGGTGAAGCTCTTTGCTGGTCTTTTTCACATTTTAGTAGGTTTTTTTTAAAGTAGGCCTAAGCTACGATTTATATGAATTTTAAGAAGCTTTTGTTTGCTACCACATTTAGTTTCTGTTACTTTATTTGCAGCATTTTCTACCATTGCTGCCATCTAAAGTTAAAATGGCATTTAACGAAAAGCCAAACAATCATCAGTATATAACGACAGTACTTTACAAAAATCAAAAGATTGAATAGATCCGCAGCTCCCTATGCCGCCTCCTATGACAATGTTGAAGCGCACACCTCTGGTGCACATATATACATCTGCAAACGTGATTTTTTTTTAAAGTTGGAATTGTCACAATTGTAGGGGGGGGGTTGAGGCTTAATGGCGCGTAGGTAGCTAGGTTGCAATTGTAGGTCAAACGATGTTAGCTTGGGTGTAAAGACAGCATTTAAATAATTCTAAAGCGAATTTTCAATTTTCGAGGTTAAGCCTACTCATTACTGCATCGCTAGATTGACAGTTTATTTCTGAATAGCACCACTCACATGGTGCGCACGACCTATGGATAGGCTTAAAATAGGCAGTTTCCATAGCAAACCAGGAATCATAAAATTATTATACGAAGCCATCGCATTGTTCCGTTTTGCGGTGTAAACACGTCGTTTGCCGTTGCTTTCGTTCTGTATAAACAGTTACCTGATGCTGCAGCGATTTTAGGTTTTACTTTTAGGAGTCCCGTTGATAGTGTATAAACACTCGGTTTGATCGCCATGTTGGGTGAATTATTCCTCCAAGAATTGTTTTTCACGTGAAACGAATGTAAGTGGTTAACAAATCCATTTGTGTTTTCCATTTGCCTGCCTTCCTCTAATGGTTAAAATACGATAATCAAAAGGTTATTATTTCATTGAGTCACCAATGTAGTAAACTATCTACCAATGTAGTAAACTACCTGCCCCTTAATTTGGGCTCCACCCAAACTACAAAAGTGAAAGCAACCAACATTTTGCAATTCAGTGTCCGTTATAGGCGAGCGTCGCTCCGCTCCGACAAAAAAAAGTGCCTATAATAAAATAAAGTGCTAACAGTATAGTTGGGGAAGTAGGGGCTGATGAGCAAGGATGGAGGAAGCATCAGATCGTGCCACCAGAGTATTTAAAAGTCGCCATCGTCGCAGGAAATATAATTTGGAGAAGAGGGGAAGGGGATGCAACAGCAAGTCAAGATCCACAAAACAGGAGCCACGTGATTTCAGAATGTTATAGGGACTAAATTCACTCGTCTTTAACAGAGCGGCTTCTATTTTATCCAATAGGTCTCAACAGCCTCCTTCAGTGAGGCCATAAAAAAGCAAAAAAAAAAAATGGATTGGATAAATTATAAATAACCTTATAAATACGTCCTGGTGATTAACACTATTTATGTCTTTTTTATGCATTGAGCTTGAGTGTCATTTTAACTGTACAAAACGCATTTTTTTTAACTAGTCCTACTGTGGCATTCACCCACGTTTGTAAATCAATGCTAAAATAAACATGGAACATCGGGCCAGTGCAATACCTTCTTGACTTGACACTGGTGAATTCCCGATTGCTCTACAGGATGAAAGACGATCAGCAGTGCCTTGCTGTTTCCGGATATATGTTGCAAAGGCTTCGGTTAATGAAGGAAAAGACAAAGACATTCAGTTGAAGTTCAAAGTGAAGATTCAGACCAAGACGATGAAACCATCTGCTGACTTGCAGAACGAAGATCAGTACCAGAAGTGATCAGATTCGACAACAGTGAACATTAACCACTTTGAAGTCTTCCGTGTGGTTCAAGGCTACTGAGTGCAAAAACTAAATCAAATACTGCTTAAATAAAGAATGCTTCGATCGTCGACTGTGTAGCATTCATTTTGACGTGGTTCCCCAAGTGTCGATGTAGAAGGCCATATCGAGGGAAACATTAATGTTACTATTCGGCCACGTTCTTCCCTAAATGTAACTATTTGTAATATTGTACTCAACAATCGCTAATGTCCAGTGTCAAGTGAACGTGGACATTTGTTCATAATCAACAAATACATTTTTTGTTTCCAAAAAAAATTATACGTGAATTTATGCGCCAAAGCCATTAGAAATACCATGTTAGATTAAATGGGAATATCACAGATTTGCCCTTGCCATTAACGGGTTAATGGTCAGTCTTCATGAGGTTCTACATACAAAATTTTTAGGCATCATCATCGATACACATTTAGACCGGAATGCACATACTTTAAACAGTGTTTCTAACATTTCTTGGGGTGCTAATGTAGAGAAAAAAGTAAAACCAGTATTGCCATCGGCGTGTCTTTGTCATTTGAGCTGCAGAATGCTTTACCCTCATCTGAATTATTGGAATGGTTTCCTGAAGGTGAATGCCAGCATATCTAGTAAACGCAGATTCTTGCTAATCCAGGATAAGATGGCGTGTTATGCCTTGTTAAAAAAGATGTCACACATTACCACTTTCAAAATTGCTAAATATATTACCACTCCATGATCTAATCATGTTTACGATAGGAGTTTATGTCTATTTGCATGAATGCCGCCGATCTGGTGGCTACTTGCACAGATAAATACTATCAACCAAGCACATCTAACCAGAGGGGAAAGGAAAATTGCGTATTAGTCACTACGGATTGATGCTGAGTACAAACTTCATGAAGGAAAGAGACGCTTATGTCCGGAAAACCATCCTGCATACGATTCGCGTTATCTTTTTAATTTTTTACAACTATATAACTAATAATGTCTCACGACGATATTGCTTGACCTGTTGTTTCTCACATTTTATGTCGGATTACTGCTTCCCGTTATATTACCACTGTGTCGCAGCCTGCGTACAAGACAGACAACCGGTAGACTGGCAGAAAAGAAGGGATATTACAGGACAAAAAGGAAAGGAACGGGATTAATAGAATGATACATTATTGTGCAGTCTGCGATGTTTTCTACCTGTCTGTTTACCTATCTATTTGTCCTGTTTTTCTCTGCTTGTTGGTCTGTGTCGTGCCAGTTCAGTTATGTTCATGTTTGTCCTGCAAAATTCCTTGCTCTTCTTGTTGGTCTGAGTTATTTTTTTCTTGTTCTTGTTTTTGGTAACTGATTTTTCCAGTGCGTAAACAACTAACCAGATCGAATTCGCTACTATAACCAGAGGTTAAGAATTGTTTATTTCGGAGTATCGAGATTTGCCTTTTTTTGAGCATGGAACAGTGGTTAAAGGATTACACAGTGGAATTGTAAAAAATAAAAGGGGGGTTTTACTGATGTGGGGTAAGGCACCAAACCGAAGGGATTTCATGAACATCTGTGTAGAGTAATAGGCCTTTTACTAAAATTGTTTAGAAAACGGCAAGTGAGGGAGATTACGAAGGGGTTCAAACTAAACCAAATATTTTACCATTTTGCTTACTTAAGTTGCTTAGGTATTATACCCAAAACTGAATGTTAACATTATGGGGCATGATGGAATAGGGGTAATAAAAATGGGCCCATCACCCGACCTCTGGGAAACAAAGTGCTGACATTTTAAAATTTGATCACATCATGAACATTGACCAAAAACAACTTAACGTTGCGGGGATTGCGGATGGTACGGGCAATACAGGTGGGGGAAATACACCCACATTACCCCCACCCTCCCTCCTCTTCGATATTTTCAAATATAATGACAGTATTGAACAACAAAACCAAAAAATGCCACTTTATTCCAGTAAAAATTCCATTTATTTCGAGTATATATCCCATAAATTTCACTTTCTTCCAGCGCTTTATTCCAAGTAATTATGGAAATGGGTGGGAATTAAACTTAAACAACTTTAACTCCCAAAGTTCTGAATGATTCCAACTGTGGCACCATCCCCTAGTAAAATGGGTGTATCTCAGTCCCTAACAGCGGTACGCCTTTTCAATTGCCCTTGATGCAAAGGAGACATTTCCACCTTTCGAATGAACCTAATTGGAGTCATCCACCTAAATTAGAAACGTCACAACAGCAGTTGAAAGTTGAAATTAGCGAAAAGTGAATGGTCACTGTTGCCAGGAATATGATTCCTTGTGTTTACATTATTTTTTTTATTTTTTTTTTTATTTTTAAGGTTGTGTTTCTGTCAGTCACATAAAAAAAACCGTTGGGAACAGTGCCATTTATTACTCACCTGTTAATTTGCAACAAGCTAGGTTGCATAATGTCTCTGTAGTTTCGTTCCAAACAACTCCACCACGTTCACATACTAATAATTCTGTCACCTACTTGATTCAGTTGTCTTTATTCTACATGCTTTATTATTTAGCTGCTATTCTTTAGCTGCGTCTTCTGGGGTTATTCTCTGTGTGTATCAGGTATCAAATGTTCTGTGATTATTTTGTGTGTCACCCATTCTTCTAGGTTTATTTTATCTTGCTCTTTACCGTCACTCATGTGCTTGAATTCTGTTTATAAATAGACATAAATAGCTGGAAATAATATTAAGGAAAATTAGAAATAGGCCAACAGCGAAAATCATATACTAGAAACAACGTAGTTCAGTAAGCCACCTTTCGTCGGAGTGGCATGACCCAGATTCGAACCGGCTACCCAGTTCGCCCCCAGATCACTTGCATAGCACCTTAATCGCTATGGCCACATCCTCCACTGGCATAAAGATAACTCACTGAACCCGTTACTAAGGTCACAACCGTGACCAGGGCTCCATTCGACCGAAGTACACTCGGCCATAGAAATGGAGAGGGAAGACAAATCATACACTTGCAATGCTCAATAAAGGAGAAACAAATAGACATAAATTCACTAGAAATAATATTAAGGAAAATTGGAAATAAGCCAAGAGCAAAAATCATACACTAGAAATAACGTAGTTCAGTAAGCCAACTTTATGCACTTACGTTTCGTCGGAGTGGCATGCTCCAGATTCGAACTGGCTCCCCAGTTCGCCCCCAGATCACTTCCATAGCGCTTTAATCGTTATGGCCACAAAGAAGAAATAAATAGACATAAATCGCTGGAAATAATACTAATGTCTATTTATTTCTATTATGTCTATTTATTTATTATTTAATGTCATAATAATATTATTACGTCTATTTATTTCTCCTTTATTGAGCCTTGTAAGTGTATGATTTGTCTCCCCTCTCCATTATCTATGGCCGTGTTAATTTCGGTCGAATGGAGCCCTGGTCACGGTTGTGACCTTAATAACGGGTTCAGTGAGTTATCTTTATGCCAGTGGAGGATGTGGCCATAGCGATTAAGGCGCTATGCAAGTGAGCTGGGGGCGAACTGGGTAGCCGTTTCGAATCTGGGTCATGCCACTCTGACGAAACGTAGGTGCATAAAGGTGGCTTACTGAACTACGTTATTTCTAGTGTATGATTTTCGCTCTTGGCTTATTACCAATATTCCTGAATTCTATTTAGACATGGTCACCCCTATCGTTTCCCCAGTATGTTTTCCTGATGATCATTTGTCTAGTACGGGGATGGGCGTAATGTGTGAAATCTCTCTTGCACCTAGTCAAGTACATATATGCAATCATTAGAATAATACCTCAAAAAATAAGATTGTAATACGTAGGATCGAATGGCACATAACTTACCGGTCGGCACTGCTGGCTTTATTTCTTGTCACACACGAATTGACTGCCCGGCCGGTATCTTCAGTTAGTGACAAGACTTAGCCACAAGCGCACTTAATGGACAACATCAGAAAACGTATGGTGCAACTTCTCGGAGCTCACTTTTCTCACGTTTTGTCGGTCCGATACTTAACGTTTAGTGGGCGCAGCACATAACAAAAATCACGAGCTTCAACACTTGTCCTTTGCTGAAGCTTCAACATGAGTACTATAGTTAGCATTTCTCCTCACAGGGTAGGCTAAACCTGGAAATTCAAACTGAGAAACGTGTCCTTATCGCACCGATTTTGTCTCTGTACCCTTCCCAGTTGCCCATCTGATCAGCTTCTTCAGGCAGTCACGCAATACTCTACGACCACTCATCCACCATGATAATGATATATCCATTGTTGCAATCACGTGTATGTCGGGGACTCTTGTTGGCCGTGTCATGGCATTTAGCCCCCACATTGCCCCACCTCTCAGCTGAATAGTTACAACTCAAATAATGCTCCCAAAATCTTTGGGGTTATGGGGGAGGGGGGGGGGGGAGAGCATTCATAAAAAAAAAACAGATTTTTTTCCACCCATACCTAAAAATGCTGGTCCTTATTTAGGCTAGCAATAGACAAAGGAGAACTACTAAGTTTTTAAAACAACAGAAGTAAAGGGGATTGACAGCTGCAAAGGAAAAGAAAATATCAATTGAAGCGATACCGACAATAAAACTGAAGATGCAGACCAGAAACCCCTGAAAATTGATTGTGCAGACCTAGCTGAATCGATAGTTAGAAACAATAATCCAACAGTTGAGACTAAAACATTTACAGAGGAAAGGGAAAATTGAAGCTTACTGGCGCGTCGACAGTTCAGTCGCCAACCTCAGTCACAGCACAGAGGTTTAGGGTGCTCAGTGGTCCGGGGAAGATGATAGATGGATTATCTGCGTGTTAAAGGATGCAAAAATAACAACTCCAACACATTCACAGACTAATAATTCTGACACCGACTTGATTCAATACTAGTTGCCTATATTCTAAGTGCTTTATTCTTCAGCTGCTATTCTTTTGCCTCATTTTCTGCGATTATTTTCTGTGGCACTCTGGTCAAATATTCTGTGTTTATTTTCCGTGTCTCTTCACCCCATATCTCTTGCTCTTCACCATCACTCATATGCTTGAATTCTGCTTAGGCGTGGTCATCCCTATCGTTTCCCCAGTATGTTTTCCTGATGGGCATTTGTCTAGAAAGGGGTTAACCCCATATCCCCATAACAATAACCCCATCCAAAAGAAATTAAGCCCGACATAATCTCAACGGAAATTATGCTGCTGTTGAAGCAACAGAGCTTAGTACTATACTATAACTAAAATGGAACAGACAGAAGCACGCGGATATTGAAAAACACTCAGAAACAGCTGCTGAATTGCTGTTTCCTTCAAGAACTTGATGATCCTCCAAACATTACTGGCTGCCTCCTGGGAGAATTATGCTTTTCCTGCAAAAAACAGGAGATCCCTGAAACTACCAAAAACTGTCAAAACATAAGGTACTGATAGACAGCACAGAGAACAATTTTTGTTTACCTGCCTCCACTAGGGGTAACTGGTAAATCAAGAGGAGAGCCAACTCGGCTAGAAAGGCAATAATAGGTTTTAAACATATTTGAAAGCTGCATTCTTTTTACAGCAGTAAATTAATCTTAAAGTGCTGTGTTACTTCGAGGGTCTCATTTTCGATGTTGTCCTAATTCTCAATCATCTTCATACGACTGATGTTGATTTGACTCCCATTTATCATTTCCGCGCTTCGATAAACATCCGTCGAAAGCAATATCGTAAAGCCCTTTCTTGCTCGACATCGAAACATTACTTTTAGCATGTTTTAATTTCTTTCACTATTTTGGCTTGTTTTACAAATAACTTATGTGTGAAGATATAACAAATTTTTTTTTTTTATTACTGGTCGTTTCATGGAGATTTGCGTCTTTTTTTTGTTGCCAGTTGATTCTCACGAAACATTCGCACACGTCGTACTTCTGTTACCCACATTCCCATGTTTACATAAAGGAAGTTTTGAAATTTTGCACTAAACGTTTACAGACCCTACTCACGCAATGCCGAAATCAATTCTGACATTATTATCGAAACCATTTCAAGTTCAGAGAACATATGATACAATTCACAAGAAATGCTTTACATTTAAGAGGCGTATTGGCAGTCGAGTGCAACGCTCAAGTTAAATAATTACAGTTACTAAATAAAATTACAGCTAAGGTAGAAAAAAAGGTTGGTGTATTCGTTGAAATTGTGTGTCGGTGCCGTTTTCAACCATCAACTAATTTTTATCTTAGAAATTTAAAACCCCCGAAAACAAGGGAAAAAAAACAAAAAACAAAAATTTCAAAACCTTTTGCACAACTTTATTGATTTTCGAACTTAAATCTACAAATAAAGCTTGAAATATATATGCAAAGTTTGAATGACTCTTACAAAGGGTTCAAAAATTGTCGTGAAGACACAGCGAATAAAAGACAAGCCAAGACAGACACTAGCATCGTTTGAGTAGTTCGTCTGCACTGTTCAGCACTGCACGTGACTAAAATAAAACAGTCGCGACTCATCTAGCCACAAAGGTCTCAGAATACCATTAGGACAAGTAGCAGTGGTTTTAAGATCTACCATTCATCTACCCACATGGTAAATCTTAAAAAAGTTACATTATAACAGTAAAATTATATTCATTGACGTAATGTGAATATCAAGTACAAAAATTTGTAGTAACACCCTTAAAATGAAATTTACGCCCATTTACGCCTGTTTAGAGAAAAAATGTAGAAAAAATCGTATATTACAATATCACGTGTATTCTAAAGCAGAAACACTGCACGGTTATGCAAGTAGCTTGGCATCCTGCTTCAAAGAGTTATGTGAGCAAAATTTGAAAAGAGGCCGTTCAAGTATTACGTCATCAAGAAATTGGCCATTTTAACCCCCCTCCCCCCCTCGTCATCGTTCGTTATCAATTGCTCAACCCCCCTCCAGTATTACATCATTTCTAACTTCATCTGAGGACCTTTTTTTTGAGTTTTTCCACCCTTTTAACTGGCCACCCCCTCCCCCTCGTTATCAATCGTTACCAGCGGGCGACCCCCCCCCTTCCTGATGATGTAATACTTGAACGTTCCCAAGTATCAAACTAACACTAATTGAACTGATCATCTTCTGTGGTCTAAAATTTAACAAAACATATAATGACTTGCAAAAATTATTTAAAAACTGCGAATTGTTCAAATTATTAACTACACGTGAATAAATAAAGTACTCTCTGACTTTATTTGTTAATTATTATCCCAAATTGTGCATGATACATTTAACAAATTACCAGCGGACTTTCTCATTCCTACACTGTATATGAAAAGAGTTGTGGCAAACTCAGTCTTAGTTCAATGGTCGACTGACTGGCTGAATTCGTGTTTTTCTGAAGCTACATAAAGTGGTGAGTGCAGTTTCGAAAAATTTCTCCACTATTTGCAGAACTGAAAGGCAGCAGACGCCCAGGAAAAATCCTAGGCTTCCTCCGACATCGCTCACAAGTCCTGTGAATCTGTAAGCAAACGATTCCGTCACTGTTTCTTTCAAATTGTCAGCGTAGTACAGGACGAACTCAGTTTCACTTCCGTTGGTCTGACCCTCGACATCTACGGAAAGTCTGTAGATAGTATCATTGCAAGTTCTGCTGCAAAGGCAGTCTCCGTTCTTCATGTCAGTGTAGAATTTCCTGACCAAATCGTACGATGTCTTGGCATCCCCTAAGGTTTCGCAATCCGGCAAACCTGATTTAGCCATGAAGGGCAATCTTAAAAAGAAATGTTTAGATGAGAGATGTAAAGCAACTTTTTCGAAAATAATCAGTTGCGACTGAAAAAAATGTGTAATACCAGTGACTTTAGTTTCATCCACGTTGGAGCCGTAACATAACCATATAGTTTTCGACCATATAGTTTTTTTTTTTACGAAACGTTTTATTTTTTGGTGGGGGATGGGGTAAACAGCATGTCCGGGAATCCTGGGATCCCCCGGATGGCTCTTACCTCAAGAGGCTCATCCCGCAGTTCGGGATCTCCTGTATTGCAAAGAAACGCTCGCACAAATGGTTACAATTCATACACAATGAATAGCAATCCGAATAGTAAATATCGAAATTAAAAAAAAAAAGTCCCCACAATTTTGGAGAAATGGGGACTTCAACATCTTATCCTAGAGAGCCCCACCCCCTCCCAATCCGACCCAGGAGAAATATGCGTAAAAATATATTACTTTCCCACCGGATATTACTAGTCTAAGGATTAACAGTTGCTTTCTTTGTGGTGAATGGACGAAAAATAAAAAAATAAAAAATCAGTTTGAGTAGACAAAAGAAAAATCAGTATGCCAAGTTTTAGACGGTTTCTCAACTGCCAACCCTGTATAGAAAGAAAGAAATTTTGTTGCTTAGAAATCTTATCAAAAACCAAAACTACTAAAAGAGACCACTAAGTTTTGAATGGTTCGGCCGTTCAAAGGAGTGATATCAACACACCAAAACATTCGCCATGTTAAATGCAAATACTAATAGTTCGAAGGTTACATGAAAGCTTTCGATACTTTCGGTAGCAATGTTAAAGCTTCATTAACATCCAAAGTATTATTTGGCGAATATTTTGGTGTGTTGAAATCACTTCTTTGAAGGGTCAAATCATTAGGAACTTAGCAATCCCTTTTAACAGTTTTGGTTTTTGACATAACACTTCTTTTTTTTTAATTGTGTATTATACTTAACTCAACTAGCCTGCAGATTTGTAATAATGCGCCGCATCAACAATGGCTTGAGAGACCATTTTTCCAATATTTTAATTACGTATCACTCCTTTAAGAGGCCAAACCATTCTCAACTTATTCGCCTTTTTTTTTTAATCAGTTTTGGGTATTGTTTTAATTTTGTTTTAATATTATTTTTATTTAGTTCATCTCACTCCTTTACGAGGCCGAACCATTCTCAACTTGGTGGCCTCTTTACCATTTTTTGGCTTTAATTTGACATTTTTTTTCTTTTTCGTGAATTGGACGTAGACACAATTTCTTTGGCAATGTTGTTTATATTTGTGACGACACACTAGTATGTTTAGATACGCACATCAGTATACATGTTTTCATTGTCCGAACTTTGGCGGTCCAATAAGAGACGATGCTAACAATACCAACAATACTTATAACAATACTTTCGTACTTGCGCGCCCTCCCACGCCAGTCCTGCTACACCCCAGGCTGTAAACCAGAAAAGGTATGCAGCTCGTATCATACTGCAGCCGTTCGTTCAATATCATAGCATTACCGTTATCTCGGTATCGATAAATAATCACCCAGTGGGGATGAGCCGCGGACCTGAAGTTGCTACTTAGCTTTAAGCTAATAACACATTTGAAACGTTATTGAGGGTCAAATTTTGCATTGAAAACCGCTTAGGTGACATTCCTACACGTGTTAATTTTTGTCAGGTGGGTCACTGCTCCCATTTTACCACAATTTAAGCTTTTGTACCGCATTATTTTTTTTCTTAAGTACCTGAAATGTGTCCAACTATGCTTCAGGATATTAGACTCTTATGCTATGGCGTCGCTATGGTTTACCTCCTCGAAAACTGAATTGACGTGATGTATGTTGCCTAACTTGGCGCGACACATTAGCGTGTGTCTAGATTATCATTTTTGAATAGTTCATTTTCAAGAGAAGGATTATTGGAGTAAACAAGTAAGGTCAAAAAAACCTATAAATATATGTCAGAAAAAGCATGTGTTTTTACTTTCAAGCTTTTAAAGAAATTGGAAAAACGAAATGTCAAATTTTTCTCGGAGGAACGGTGGAACAAGTTGTCCAAGGATGAAATGCCCGGTATGAATTGTCCATCGACGAATGTTAATGCCAAAAAAGTGTGTAATTCCCGAAACTACGTGGGCAAAAATAAAAGTTGTGTTTAGGCTGTCTAAGTGGATGAAAATCGAGTCAGCCTTAGTTTTAAGGATTGTACCATGCATAAATAGACAAATTGGTTAGCTACTGCATAATAAACGGGATTGTAAGCCTGCTTTTTTTATATGTTAAAGTTGAATATTACGTCTAACAGCATGCTTAAACCTGCCATCCATGTCGAAACTCACAATTAATTTAATTCAGTGGATAATGCAGTATGCAACCCAATGATGGAAAATGACCTTTATGACAGTGGTATCGAATTGGAATCAACAGAATAAATTCACGCTAATACTGAAATTGTATTTTGGTCAAGATGATTATGGTAATTCGGGGTTGGGGTTAAGTGGTCGATAACCAAAAGATAATCTCAATATGTGTTTGTAACATGCAAAAGGCAAACAAGTCTTAATCTTTTTTATTTACAATTTTTTTGTGTCTTATGTCACCTAAAGGATAAACAAATGGTCATATAAATTGACCAGCTAAATTATGAACCGTTCCAAACATTGTAATTATTATTGTGAAGGATGGGTAAGTTCGGAGGGGAATGGAGGGTAGGGGGGGGGGTGCTCCAAACTGGGAGACGTCCTATCAAGGTAGTAACTGAGAGAATGGCGAAATAGGTTGGAATACAGCCGATTTCTCTTAATAGAACTGGGTAGCTTGTAACACTGCCATTAGCAGGAAGTCTATAAGCTTTACATGCCCTTTGATATGGTCACCCTATATCTCTTATTTTGATCAGCAAGCCTAAGATCACCAGCCATCGCCAAATAATCAACAAAATCAAGTTACGATGATGGCGACTAATTCTAAAGGGTCAAATAATAAATTAAAATATGTTCACGTAAAATCAGAACGCTGAACTAATATAAATATAGTGAACTTTGTTTACCTGCAATTGATTCCAGTCGTGGACTTAAGTTTTTCGTCAATACATTGGTTGCGGCAATCCGTTTTCACTTTTTCAGTATCGCAAGGACTTTCACTTCTGTTTAGGGCAGCAAACTATCAAAAACAACAATAAATAAACAACAAGTTAACAAAAAACAAAAAAACATAATTAGTTTATTCTACATAATGTTTGCAGGAAACTGGCTGTATGATGCCATGTTTCCTTCCATTACGACTGCAAAAAACACATACATATCCCACTCGGAGACTCTAACAGCAATATCCACATGTTTTTGCACGCCTATAGTGTCCGCAACCGATCTTGAGTTTGCACAGAATGATAACAAACAATCGATTGTATGTTTTTGGTAGCGGAGTGCCTTGTTGATATCCGAAATAGTTACAAAAACAATGGTGGCAGTCGATTAAAGCCACCCCTCCAGTAAGAAGCATCCAATCGTAAAATACTTGCAGGACTCAAGATACGCCGCGCACACAATAGTGCAAGGAAATGCGGTGTCATACCGTCAGCTTCCTGCAAACATAATGCGGAACAAACTATACTAGAGTTTTATCGTAAATATATTTTGTCTGTAAGAGGAAAACAACAATGAACGTTGTTTTTTTAAGCCACATTTTTTAAGCCACATTAGTTAATTTTGTGCGTTTGTGAAAGATATCATTCCCAATTAATTTGGTACAGCCTTTAAATCCTGAGAAGCGAACTGACTCCCAGACGTTTTTCTTCGTTTCGAGACAAGGATTCTGACCACTGGGCTGTGATTGCTCGCTTTGCTAGGGTTACCCGGGCACCCCACGCATAGCTCACAGTGGGCTTGGTTTCTCAGTTTTCCCGATTGCAGCTGTGTACGTATGTATACTCCGGGTCTGAACAGGATACGCTGGTCCAGGTAAAGTATTATGTTATGCTGGGACAAGTAAAGTACCGTGTTATGCTGGGTCAGTCAATCATTGCGTTTTAGTTTCCTGATTAAACTGACAATGACCAGAGCATTACACATTTATAACTGGTCATACTCTTTCATGCATATAACCTGACTCAAACGGAAAGCCATGAAGGATCTTAAGCAGACCTTAGCTAGCGAGGGAAGGGGGGGGGGGAGCAAGTGTACCCCATGGCAGACTGACAAGGGCGTAAAAAAGCTTATCCAAGTTCAATTTTCGTTTTGAAAATAATTTTGTTAGTTTTACTGTAAGAGTTTAACAGGATTTTTTTCTTTCGCCGTTGTGGGGGAAGAAAAAAATTCTCGTCACGGCCTTGAACAGAAGGCCTCACTATTAGGTGTAACTAGGAGGAAGTAAAGCAAATGTATGCTTTATTTATTTCCTCCTGTTGTAAGTGAAAAACATGAAACGAGTGCTTTTTCGGTGAAAATTATGTGCAATCTTCAATGTATGGTAATTTCTAAGAATACTTATTTTACTGTGTCCTTAATGATGTCTTTTTCACAAGTTATGAATAAGTTTGAGTAATACGTATCATATCAAAAACTAAAACTAGTAAAAGGGGCAGCAAAGTTCCGAATGGTACAAACATTCAAGGGAGTGATATCAACACACCAAAACATACGCCAAGTTATTCGCACCGCTAAATAGTTCGAAGGTTAAATTAAAACTAGAACAATGCTACTTCCGGTAGCAATGTTCAAGTTTTCATGTAACGTCCAAAATATTATTCGGTGCGATTAACTTAGCCTATGTTTTGGTTGTTGATATCACTCCTTTGAAGGGCCGAACCATTCTGAACTTGGCGGCCCCTTTTACCAGTTTTGGTTTTTGATATGATATCACTCCTTTTTTTAAAAATCTGTGTATTGACTCAGCTCCACTACCGTGCAGATGTGTAATAAAGTGCTACGTCAATAAGAAATTGTTTTTCAACAATTTGCTACTACCTTTTGCCTATAGGACGAACCATTCTCAACTTAGTCACCTCTTCATAGTTTTTTGGTTTGGTTTTAATTTTGTTGTAACTGGTTTTATTTAGTTGGATTTGGTGCGTTGATATCACTCCTTAGAAGGGCCGAACCACTCTCAACCTGGTGACCTCCTTACCAGCTGTTTGGCTTTGTTTATTTTGCTTTGTTTTTATAGTTGGTTTATTTTTCGTGAATTAGACGTAATATAATTTCTTTGCAACGTTGTTTAGATTTATCGTAATACGCTAGTGTGTGTCTAGGCACGCATGTCAGTATACACGTTCTCATTGTCCGAACTTTGGCCGTCAAATAAGACAACACTAACAATACTAACAATGGCCGACAATACTAACAATGGTTATAACAATATTTTCGTACTTACGCGCCCTTCCACGTTATCCCCGTTACGCCCCCAGGCTCTAAACCATAAAAGGTACGCAGTTCGTATTGTACTGCACCCATTCGTCCAATTTCATAGCTGGAAGCCTCCCGTTATCTCGGTATCGATGAATAATCACCCTATGGGATTTAACATGGGGATGAGCGGACTAGCTAGCTAGCTAGTAGTAACACATTTTCAACGTTATTGAGGTTCAGATTTTGCATTGAAAGCAGCTTTGCTTAGGTTAGGTTAACTTCCTACACGAGTTACTTTTTGTCAGATGGGTCATTGCTCTCGATTTCAACAGAATTTAAGGTTTTGTACCGCATTATTATTTTCCCCCAACTACCTGAAATGTGCCCAACTATGCTTGAGGATATAAGACACTGACGCAATGGCGTCGCGCTACAACCTCGACAATTGAATTGATGTGATGTTTGTTGTGATGTTTGTTGCCTAACTTGGCGCGACACATTAGCGTTTGTCCATATTTAGCAATACCGGTATAAAGAGATAATAATGTCCTATTAGGGACCGTTCATTATTTATGAACGGGGGTGGGCCGGCGAAAATGGGGGAGGGCGGCATAACAATTTTTATATGAAGAGGGAGGGGGGCTAAATTTTTTTTGAAGGTGCTATCAGGAGGGGGGGGGGTCAAGAAACAACTGAGAGAGTAAATGCACGGCAAATTATAGAATGTTAAAAAAATTATTTAGTTCAGTACATTCCACAAGGTATTAAGTAGGACTAGTACGTTTCGTCCTCTCATTTCATGAAAATGAAAATTGTAAGACAAATGGTTTTTCTTTTGGGGGGTGGGGGGGGGGGGAGCAAAAAAAACACTAACACCAAAAGGGGGAGGGCCATGAATTTTTTTTGTACTGGTGACGACAATCCGCCAGCCCACCCCCGTTGATAAATAATGAACGGTCCCTTAGTTTCTCTGAATAGGGAATATGCTGATATTGAGCTAATAACGTCAGATTAATTTTGATCTTCGAAAGTCAGTATCCCCTTGACCAAAGCGAACGCCAGTACCAGTTGTTGAAAAAGCCTTATTTCTAAGACTACGTTTTGATAACAGGCTTACTCGGGTTCCGTATTTCAAGCAGTTGCATGACAAATGCAACCATTCGTTAAATATATTGTGGGCATTAACTGGTAATGATTGGGGTACTGGTAGGACGACTCCGGTACGTCTATACTGCTCACTTGTACGATCTAAGCTGTGCTATGGTTGTATTGTGTACGATTCAGCTAACAACATGCCACTGATGATTTTGGATCCTATTCATCATAGGGGATTCCGCATTGCAATGGGTGCATACCATGCCAAATAAAATGTAAAATAAGTAAATTAAGGCATTGAATTTAATAAGTTACATTAAAGTTGGACGAAAATTCGTGAAGTAAATTACAACAATTTAAATACATGGCAATGTGTGTGACCTTTGTAAGTTTTGATTTACGGGGCAATTGTTGCTTAAATAATTAACAAATTCAATTTACAAGTGATAAACTAGTGATTAACAGTGATTGCAGCTATTCTTATGGATTTCGCAAGTAGGCTAACTCTAAATTAAAAACTGTTTAACTCTGTGATTGAGGATTAGTTCAACACAGGAAAAATTTCATTAATGAAATATGGTGTTTAAAAGAAGTTTTGACAATACTCGAAATAGAGGATTCGGGAATTTCCGAAAATAGTGATTATAAGGAAGCATCTGACACAGTAGTCACGCCTGCATGTAACTCCTCCTGTTGAAAATTCCGGAAATAATTCACCCGTGCCAATTCTCCCCCCCCCCCCCCGGGTGGGTGCCTCTTTATGGCACAAGTGGTTGAATGAGTTCGACCCGCAGTCAAACCATGGAACATTTATTTCAAGAGTTGAGATTTATATTGTAATGTATGATGGCCCCCTTCGACAAACAAATTGGCTTACTCTTAACAAACATAGATTCAAAAATCTATGCTTTGTTGCAAAACGTTTGTACACTTGATGCACCTATTACTAAGTCTCTTACTGGTATAAATAAACTTCTTTAAGCCAGTTTGTGCCCCAATCCTAATTAATTACTTGTACGAATGAGTCACTTTTCAAAAACGCGACTAATTGAGCTCTGAATCAATTGCGAGCTATGTGACCAAGCTGAAAAAAAACAAACTTCGTAATGTAATTACAACACTACTAAGGGAATTGATTTAAATATAATGCTGCGGGACCGTTTCGTGGCTGGAATAAATTCGGCCAAAAATGCAGAAACAGCTGTTATCTCTGGACCCTAGCAAAGTTACTTTTGACAGCGCGGTTACTTTGGCCTTAGCACAAGAGTGAGTAGGGAAAAATATTTCTTATTTTCAGGAGCTGCTTGCTGTACACAGAATCGCACAAAGTAGGCCTAAATTTATTCCTAAAGGTCCTGAGAAAAGTTGGCATTGTTGTGGGTATCCCAATCACATAAAGCCATCCTACAAATACTGAAGACCCACTTGCTCAAAATGAAAAAAAGTGGTGCTTCTATCCCGCGTGTACAACGCGAAAAAGAAGCCTAATAACAGTTCTAAGCAAACCACTTCTAAAGAGGAACGTAGGGGTTGGGACAAAGGTTTCAAATATACCAAGAGCTCACGTGGTAAAAGATTCAGATACGCTTGAATCTGAAACTGAATCTGAGCAGAGCCCTGACTCTGAGGTACATGCTGTGGCAACAATTTCATCTGTAACAACTTCTAGAGTTAATTCCAATAACTGGACATTAAGTCCACTGATTAAGGGCCACAAACTGAATTTGGGAGTAGATTGCGGCACAGGTTTAACATTGCAAGTATTTTGGCGATATACCTTTAACCCCTGCCATTGTGAACCTTCGTTCTTTGCGTCAAGGGATTGTTAAACCGTTAGGTAAAGCCTATATAAGTGTGATCCTTGACGGAAAGACTAAAGTACTTTCAGCATTATTCTACCCTGGGAATATAAAACCTCTTATGGGAAGATTATGGCTGGAAGGGTTTGATCCGTGTATCAAGCAATTTTATCACTCTGCAATCAAGAATTGGATTAAGCATTTGAACCAAATGAAGAAAGCGTCACACTGAACCTGTAAATTTAGTTCCTGAAAGTGATTTCTTTGAACGTTTTCCTGATCCTTTTTCACCCGGATTTGGCACCTTCAAGCTTTTTAAAACTCACGTTAATTTGAAACCTGATGCGGTTCCAAAATACTGCAAGGCTCGAACTGCGCCTGTAGTAGTTAAGGCAAAAGTCGAGGGCAAAATTGACAGGCTAGTGCGCGAAGGTTTTCTTAAACCAAAGAATTGTTGTACTTGGGCAATGCCCACTGTGTTAATGTTCAAACCTGATGACAATGTTCAAAGTCGGCGATTATTAGAGCACTGTAAACCCACAGTTAGAAATTGAATACCATCCAATATACTACCTACAGCTGAGGATTTATTCAGCAAATTGGCAGGCTGTGATATTTTTCCATAATTGACCATAGCGACGCTTTTCTGCAGATCGAGCTTGATGAGTTAAAAAGCCCCTCACACCATAAAAACTTGCAAAGGGTTATTTTAGTATAAAAAAAATTCCATTTGGCCAAGCATTAGCTAATCCGTTCGTGGACGACATTCTCGCTGCAGGAAAAAGTCAAGGGCATTACAAAACTCTTTTTGGAGTATTAAAAGCTCTGCAGTACAGCAGAGTTAATGTTAAGAAAATAAACTGCAAGTTAAACCAGTCTAGAATTAAATACTTGAATTTCCGACTTGAAAAACATGGGATTTCTAACCAAGCTGAGGTGCTCAATGCAATTAAGCTAGCTCCTGAGCACACCAATGGCCAGGAACTGAAATCATATTTCTGTTTCATTAATCAGTACTCGAAATTTGTACCCCACTTCCCAACAATTTTAGCACTGTAAAACCAACTTTTATAACCAAAAGTTGCGTGGGAATGGACTATTGCTTTTTTTTCTAAGGCAGTTGCTGGAGTTAGGGAGGCCTTTCTTAAAGCAAACGTGACCCGTTCACTATGACCCGTTTTTTTCTGTTTAAACTAAATCATGACACATCGCTAGAGGGTATCGGCTCTTGTCTGATGTATACACTAAAAAACGATGAAGATATGCTTATAAACGTTTGCGTCGAGTGCTTTGAGTAAGGCAGAAATTAGCTTTGTCTAATTCGTTAAGGAAGCACTCTACGTCGTTCTGGTGAAAAGGTTCCATCGTGAAAAGGTGCTAACCAGAAAGCTTCGGTATGGATATTTGGGAGTAAAGTTTCCATTCACGCTATGGCGTCTGAAAGAATTCAAAGGTGGGCATTATACCTAAATTGTTACGATTTTGAGCTTCGGCTTATC
Source organism: Lithobius niger (assembly GCA_023313725.1). Taxonomy (NCBI): domain Eukaryota; kingdom Metazoa; phylum Arthropoda; class Chilopoda; order Lithobiomorpha; family Lithobiidae; genus Lithobius; species Lithobius niger. The sequence continues at coordinate 22,532 of JAHWFP010005563.1, forward strand.
CTGGACAAAAGTAATTTAACGGTAGACTATTTATCATGTATGCCAACACCATATACACCACCTTCCAAACAAGCTCCAGTTAGGAGAGTAATGAATTCAGAGACTGTAAACTCATAACCCATTTTGCCTGAACAACTTGAGAAGCACACTAGGCCAGTTTCAATTTTGTCAGCTGTGTTTCGCTATATTCTTGTTGATTGGTCAGACAAAGTGGAAAATGAGAGTTTACAAGCATATTTCTCACGGAAACTAGATTGACGCTAATGTTCTATTTTGGGGTTTTCGTTTGATTATTCCAGAAGTGTTGCACAAACAAGTTTTAGGTGAATTTCACTTAGGACACATTGGTATTGTAAGCATAAAAGCTTGTGCAAGGTCCAAAGTTTTGTGGCCTGGGATCCATAAAGATTTAAAAACGGGGTTAAATCATGTACTTCCTGTCAGTTGACTCGATATGGGGACATTTCAGGTAAAAAACACGCGTGGGAATGACCACTGAACGCTTTTGACTGAATCCATATTGATTTTGCGGGGCCGTTCTAAAACAGCATGTTTTTTTTGTGGCTATTGATGCATATTCCAAATACCCATTTGTGAAAATATTGCGCAAAACCACCAGTGAAAGTGATCTTAAATATTTGTGAGAATTCTTTTATTTGGGATAGCATGCACGGTAGTTAGCGACAATGGACCCCAGTTCTGTAATTCAGAATTTGTAGGATTCTTGGAAAAAAATGGCGTGCATCACATTAAAATCGTTCGCTATTTTCCATGTGAAAATGGGAGCACCAAGGTAAGAGTTAGGGCTCTGAAACTTTCCTTGAAAGCAAGTATTAAACAAGGTTTATCTGTAGAAAATGCCGTAAACAACTATCTTATTCAGTCGTGAAATGTCCCGCATACAACAACTATGGTGACACCAGCTTATATGTTAATGAAACGCAATGTGTGCACAAGGCTATCGTTAATGCTTCCATCAACAAATGACAGAGTCAAATTGTGTCAAGAACGCATGGTAAAATTAACTCGACATAAACTACAACTGACCTTCAATGTTGACGATTAAATATATTGCAGGGACACGAGACCAAATGTCCATAATTGATGGCAAATGGGAGCGATAAAATCCAAAGATTCGAAAATTCGATTTCACGTTAAAATTGAAGATGAAGGTAATTTAAGAAAGCATTTAGACCATTTAAAAACACGTGATCTGGCGAGTGACGTGGTTTCCACCGACGTCACTCCCCCAAATGCAGAACATTTGAAACTGAAACCCTTAGTTCAGATCGAGACCAATGTTTAGCCACGCGTACTTTCGGCCCCTACCGTCACCTGAGGTGTGCGTCCCTAGAGGTGCATTATATCGACAAAGCATACCCCCACTTGTTACGTCTTGTGAGCGAGTCTGCTAGCGTGTCAAATGCGAACGACTGAAAACATTCAGGGCAAATCTAGTCATGTGCACAAAGCGCTGACTAGGTTTGATTTGTAGTGGGTGGACGGAAAAAGGCTGCTTTCTTGAGCAGCCACTTTTTTTTCAATAGTGGGGTGTGTTTATTTTTTCTTTTTGTTATTCATTTTTCTTGTGCAAATTGTCAGAAAGTAGGATTTATAAATTGTAGAATTTTGAATTTACACTTTAATGATGGGTGTTGACATTTAAAAAGCAAATTTACTAAAATGGGGGGAAAACGTTATATATTGTACATAATGAAGTGAAATAAGCCAGCTGGTTCTGGGAAAACTATTTTACTTGAAATTAGGTTCTAACAATAATTGTTGTTTAAGATGAAATTATTTTTAAATAGAAAACTAAGGGTGATGTTTAAAATAGTTTTGGGGGAGTTAGAGGCGCATACATTTTGTGTGACACTCTTTTTGAATCTGATGTTGAGCGCCCTCACAATTTATTGGGGGTGACTGGAGTTTATGTAGCACCTCTGTAACATTCCCTGCTTGCCACCAGAACCTATTGATAATAAACAGATATAAGGACGAACCGCAATACAAAAGGTATTGCTCTTGATAACATCCTATACCTGTCTCCCTCATTCAGTCATGCACTCCAAATCTTGAATGATCGGCTCTAGCAATTATTGGCAACAATTTGTGCTTATTTGTGCTATCTTGGCCTACCTCTGTTATAACAAATCGCATCTTTGTCCGGTAGCTCTTGTACATGTACTCAGCCAAGAAAAATGAATCATGAACGAGTCGAATACCAGGGGAATGAATTATTATCTGTAAATGGAAAATTTTTTTTTAGGCACAATGATTCTGCAATTTGCTCCTTGATAAGAAGGTCGCTCAAGGCAGTATACTTGTTTCAGGCAAATTATGATCAAATGGAAAAGGTAATTGATTATTTTAATGAGAAAATTTGTTTCTTTCCCGGAAACAGGCGCCGTGATCGATTAACAATACAAAAACCACACCTGAACTTTCCTCTTCAGTAATTATATTACTCAAAGCTTAACCAGTCACTGATTGATCACCGACAAACAAACCAAATATCTTTGTAGTATATCTCTCTTAGAGCAAGCGGTTCGCTTTCATTCTAGTTTTTGAAATTAGGACCATGATGTCACCTTCGTGAATTATCGACTTTTAGATGAACACAAATATGATTCTCATCAGGATTCGGAACTTTACGTTTACCATCACAAATGATCGACGTGGAAATTATGTTTAAGCCTACTTAATACAAATTACTACTGCTGAAGCAAACGAAATTAGGCCGGATGACAAAGTGTGATAGGCGTCAGTATCAATCTATATGCGAAATGGATGAAAACATCACAAATACTAAACACGAAAAAGATAGTTTTTCGTGTTTAGAATTTGTGATGTTTTCAAGATATCAAAATTTTAAAAGTTAAACATCAAATCTTAAATACTTCGTGAATAAAATGTGATGCAGAACCTGGTAAGAATCATTCTGCAGAAAAATAAATTCTCACACCTAATACCATTTCTGCCTTCACTAATTCTATAAATTTTGGATTTTAGCACTCAAATCTTTTACAGCAAATGTCCATCGACCATCGATCTTGAGAATTACATCTAAAAAGGAGTTCCCAGGCGCACAAATTATCGATTATCGATTTTCCAAAGGCATAAATTGTCGATTTCATTGAAGGACTCACAGTATTACAGCCGATAATATACAGATCAATAAAATTGAAAAGGGAATATACGAACAACAAATCGTGAAGCTCGAATGTAAGTAAATCTGTGACATTATAAGCTGACGATGGATCAAAAATAGGTAGAAACCAACAATGTTTACCTGAATATCCGTTTCTAAACCGTTTATTATGTGAGTGCAGCACGAGTGGTTTACGCGGAAAAAGAGATATGTATTCGGTCCTTGGTATTCCAATGTCTTTCCTAAACAAAAAGAAAAATATGAAATTATGCTATTTATAGCAATGATATCTGAAGAGATGAAAACTACTTATGCATGTTCAATTTTAACTTACTTGGGGTTAGAATGAGGCAGGATCCATGCATTGTCTGCAAATGTTCAACATCCATACCATATTGAGCCATAGCACTTTTATCGCAGTTAGTAATGTCTTCCATTGCCATGCACTGCGACGACAAAGGAACAGTGCACTTCGTTAAAGAAAAACCAAAGGCTAGTGAGCTAACACATCACCTCACAAGACAAATAATAATCCTTTGTGCAAACAAAAATGAAAACAAAATTATTCGTTTACAACAACAGCTAACAAAGGCCAAAGTCTACAACGATGAAAAGAAGGGCAATGAACAGTGCACCTTCCTATAACTCATTCTGCATGACTGATGGCGTGAAAGCTCATGGTGTGTTATGTTTATTTCGAGAATATAATGATAGTACACTCGATAAAGTTACCGCTTCGAAATGAACTCTACTGTTTACGCTCTTCTCTCTTCAGGCTATGACTTGAAGCTGATATTCATTATTTTTTAACAGCAATGTTCTGAATCTATTGAGCCTAGGCCGTGACCAGACGTCGTAGCACAGTTTAAAACGATGTGCAACAATAATACTGTTCATTTAGATTTGCAGGGATGAGTGAGGACAGAAAGTAGAGAAATAATTTCAGGTGGCTACTGGATTCCCTCAGGAATTTTCATAACTCAAAGATCCCTATGAAAAACAAACATTTTTGGCCCAATCGATATTCACACAAAACCTCCCAAACTACTCAAACAAACGTACTAACCACAAATTACAAGCACACACAGCAGCCATGATAAAATTTACAAACCAGGTAGTGTTGTATTGAGGGTGTATTATTTTTACACGTTATTTTTGCACAGCTTTCCGCAGTCTACGAACACAGGATAACTGTTATACGTTTGGGGCAATGGATTTATTTAAGGCACTCGTCCAGGCTTCCAGTTTTAAACTAAGCTATACACTTTTTTTCATGTGCACCACTGATCTTGACTGGATATCTGGACGGCGTCCTTTTTCAACAAAATGATTCGCTAATGTATGTTCCTCTCTCATAAGCTTCAACAGTAATAAATTACCCCCCTTTTCGACTGGACTGGGGTAATTGGCGTATTCCGAGTCGAATTGTTATCATCGTCTTATTCTGTTGGCGTCGTTTTCCAAGGATTTTATACAGATGGTAGAGGGTGCCCCGAGCCTAGGTGCAAGACAATGAATGTTTGCAGAAGGAAGTGGGTACGTCACGCGCGACGATGTTGTCCCATTCATTGGCTGAGACTACAGAGAGAAGCACACGTGCTTATTATCGCTGCCAACTTCAGTTCATTCTTTGTGTTAGCGTATATTCAGTAGGAAAGGGTAAAAAAAGGTAGCATAGCCAGTTAAGAGCCCATCTTCTTGTTCTTAGGTATTGATTTGTTTGGTGTAACGTTAAGGTATTTTACAATAACTCTTTCTATTATTTAAAAAAAATCGTGTCTGGATTTGGGATTTGTTAATCATTGACAGTAGCAAGCAAGCATACGAGAGGGGAGGGAGTTAAATCTTTAGGGGAGGGTGCGATTTCAAGATGCATGCCACGGTCGACAAAGATAAATAGACAAATACTGCCCGCATTCTCATGCTGAGATGAAATAAATTCTCGGTCCTGTAACTAGAGACCTCGGCATTGGTTTCTCCAAGCTGAATTCTACATTATTCTACATAGTATGTGTTCGGTTTATCTCTAAATACCAACGATGGGGAGTATCGTTTCTTCAAAAACTGTATCCGTCTTAAATATGTAACCATAATTTACTATAATTATCCCACAGTAGAAGTTTTGTATTCGTTTAAAAGTGAAGCTTACTGGCCATATCTGTAAGACATACATAGCTGTAAGTATTAATTTATGAGTAAAGAGATTCTTTAAAAATCTGCCTCTAACAGGCGAGAACCAAATTGTAACAAAGTTTCACAACTATGCCGAATTAATTTTCGGCTTAATTCGTCTACATTGGTTTTGTTCTCCTAAATAATAATTGACTAACCACGCATGAGTGTAAGTTTCCAAACTAACGATATTTGTAGACAAAAACTACAAGCCGTGCATAAACTGAGTTGTAAAATGCGTCACAATCTTAAAAAATTCCAAAATAATGTAGAAAAATAATCCAAATATTTCAAATTATTGCGTGTAAATCAAGTTGATTATACTCCGTCGTACTGTTATGATAGTTTTTACGTTGGTGGAAAACGGCTTAAATACCTTGGTTGCCTACGAATCTTTTTAATTTTAAGATTAGAACTTATTTATTTTTTTCCCTTTTTCAATGTGTGAAAATATAACACAGATGCAAAACTATTCCACTGCCATTTAGACTAAAATATCAAACTAGGCCGGGTCAATTCGCACTTATACCTCGAATTGTAATAGAAGTAATGTTTTCTGTTTCTGACCCAGAAAGACATGCTGAACAACATACTAAAAGTCTAGAAAAATAGAAGTGGTGGAAGAGGTCTAAAATAGTCGCCACTATGGAAAATTGGCTTCCGGTTGTTGTTTTTCGCATATATCTCGTTACTCGTCATTCCTACGACAAAATTGATTCTGACAAATTAACGTATACAAAGTTTCCCACAAAACATGTTATATTTACTTTTTCTCTTGGAATAATGGTTTGATTGATATGAAACATTTGAACTGTTATTGTCGCACAAAATAATCTTTGTTGTGTTACTACATAAATGTTAATGTTAAACATAATATTGCACGTAATAATGTTAATGTTGTGGTATTATCACACGTAATACTGTTCCAGACATCTTTAGCTGAAAATTTCTTATCATTTGACGGAAAGGAATTTTGTTTTCTGATTGATTTCAATCAGTGACAGTTATCGATGTAATAGGCTAATCGTTTTACACGTATACCCTGAAGTAATTGCGATAGAAGTAAACTTTGCTATTTCTGACCCAGAAAGACATGCTGAACAACATACTAAACGTCTATAAAAATCTAAGTGGCGGAAGAGGTCTAAAATGGCCACCACATGAGGGGGGGGGGGGGGCAAGCGTGATTTACCCCAAAAAAGTTTTTTGGGGCCTGTAACTCCTTAACCGTAAACAAATCAAAAGCATAATGTGAAACAAAAACGTTCAGGACAAATGTGATATACATCTTTTACTTAAAGGCAGCTTTGAACCCGAAAATCATATTTATTCACGAGAACGGTCCTTTTTTCAAATGGTTGTTGTTGTCATTTTCGTGTTCAAAGTGCTCTTGAGAGCCTTCTAACAACCCTAAGTGGACATGCTTAGGATTTTCTGAAAAGTGAAGATCTAGTCTTTCCATCAGTCCTAACAGAAATTGTTTAACTAAGATAGGGACCGTCCTACGACCATTTAACGGTGAAGAGTTATTGGCGTAACGGCAAAAGCCTGTAGTGATTTTCGAATTCAAAGTGCTCTTGCAAGCCCTCTAATAACTCGAAATGGGCATAAAAGATCCCCACCTTTCAGAAAATCCTAAACAACATGTCCATTTCGGGCTATTGGAGGGCTCGCAAGAATACTTTGAACACAAATAATACTAAACAACCAATTGATAAAAGCAGCCTTTTAATACGATTTTGGGGTTCAAGGGTTGTTTTTACGTAAAAGATGTATATATTTCCTTTATTTGTGCCCTGAACGTTTTTGTTTCACATTATGCTTTTGATTTGTTGACGGTTAAGGAATTACAGCCAAAAAAAAAAAATCGTTTTGGGGGGTTAAATCACAGACTCTTTCAGATGGTGGCCATTTTAGACCTATTCCGCCACTTACATTTTTCTAGACGTTTAGTATGTTGTTCAGCATGTCATTTCTGGGTCAGAAACAGCAAAGTTTACTACTATTACAATTACTTCAGGGTATACGTGCAAGTCGACTAGCCCATAACACCTATAACTGTTACTGATTGAAACCAATCAGTAAAACAAAATTCCTTTCCGTCAAATGACAACAAACTTCCAGCCAAAGATGTCCAAACAGTATATTACGTGTGATAATACCATAACATATGTTTACGAACATCCAATATTATGTTTAACATTAACATTTATGTTGTAACACAACAAAGACTTATTTTGTGCGACAATAACAGTTGAAATCCTTCATATAAACCAAACCATTGTTCCAAGAGAAAAAGCAAATCGAACATGGTTTGTAGGAAATTTTGTGTACTTTAATTTTGTTCGGAGTCGATTTTGTCGTAGGAGTGACGAGGAACGAAATATATGCGAAAAACAACCGAAAGTCATTCTCTCATTATGGCGACCATTTTAGGCCTCTTCCGCCACTTAGATTTCTCTAGACTTTCAGTATGTTGTTCAGTAGGTCTTCTTAAGTCAGAAACAGCATAGTTTACTTGTATTGCAATTGAGGAGTTCCCTGGAAAAAGGGCACCAATAAAAAATACACGTTTTGAGAAAAGGGCAAAAAACAGAACTAGTATTTAATAATTAATCTTCGAAAGTTAGCATTTTATGATGGGATATACATTCATGTTCCTTTTTAAAACATATTTTTGTTGCAGGTATGTTCAGGAAAATAGGAAATTAGTGGAAAAATCGACAGTGGCACTGGTGGCTGCCATCTCGCAGCGACATCCGGCGTTAAATAAAAAAATTACTTGTAAAAGGCTTCCGTTTGTCGACTTCTTACCGTTATGCCCTTATTCTATAGACTGAGAGGTGCTCTATCAGATTTTTTAGGATGCGGAAAAAGGGCACAAGTGACTCTGTGCTCGTTTTTCCAGGGAACCCCTCAATTAGTTCCGGGGTTCGTCGTTTTTTCCCACGGCTCGACTAGCCCAAACAGCCTGAGCGAGGAATTAAATAGTGAGACTTAAAACTAGAGAATTAACACTTTGAGACCATTTAGCCATAACGACAGGCCGTGGGTCTCAAAGTAGGTGCTTTGCAGGTGTTTTGCCATTTAGGTAAGAACACCTAAAAATTTATGTAAATTTGAATGTGTCAACAGTGGTTAGTTAAAAGTGTCGAACTTATCTGACAAAATAACAGTATCGCTGCCATTTCATAGTAGGAGTTATAGTGTGTCATCTTACCGGAGTAGTAACACTAATTGAATCATTCATCAAAGAATACCAAGACCATGCATCCTCCAAAGTAGTATTATAGTATCGGAAGGTCTTATCTAAATGCGTCTGGTTCGTGGTATCCTCTATCTGGTTACTGTTTGTGGAATTAGGAATTTCACTCAGAACAATGGGTTTCGAAGGGCATATTGTCACAGCAGGGAAATGTATTGTTTGTGTGTGACTGAGAGTCATAACTGTTGTGACTGGATTCTCTAAATAATAGAGCAACCGGTCTTGGAACTGGAAAACACAAATCGCAGCGCAACAAAGCACTGCCAAAATCCAGAATAAACGTTTAAGTATGTTGAGTTGGGGATTCAAGATCTTCCGTATTTCAGGAATTATGTTTTGCAAGGAGTCGTCCTGGGCAGATATTTCCTGAAACAAAGTTCCTGTAGTTGGCATCAAAGGATACGATTTTGCGGTGTAAGGCGTCAATGACTTTGGTGAGACGGGTGTTGAACGGGATTTTTTTCTCTGTTTTGCCGAAGCAACAAACTGCTTGGCTGACATAATAATTTCCTTTACCGGTGTTACAGTTCGCTTCACTGTTGTTAAATGTCGCCTAGATGGACTAGTGTGTCTCTTCAATCTAATGTTTTCGTTCAATTCCTGTTTCATGTTAGGAAGGAATTACTGCAATAAAAATGCAAGCTGTCAATGGTCCTGCGGTGTATCCTAAAATGAAAATAACTTACTAATAAACAACAAATTACAAAGTAAAAAGTCTAACGAAGTAGGCAGTAGACGCATTAAAGACTGGCCTTGAGTTGTGGTTCTAAAATTTTCTAGCATAATAGGGTTTACGCACTATTATTGGGATAACAAGGTGGAATTTGGTACAGGCCCAAAGTTTACATGCTGTTCAACCATTCTCAGTTGGCCTAAATGTCGCAAACATACACAAGGACGGAAAGGAAAAACTTTTTGGGCCCCAACCAAAAAAAATATGGGTTCTGTCAATAGTTCTAGTATATCCTAAAACTGGAATAACTTCTAAACGAAACAAACAGTCTGCCGTAAAGACTGGCCTTGTGAGGATACAAGATTCACTAATCTGAGAATAAAAAGAAAACACCACTTCCCCGATGGGGGACTCGAACTCAGGACTTCAGTAACTGAGTAACTCAGTAACCACTGCACTACCAGGGCGGATACTGGCTACAGGCTCCAGCAGTGAAGCGAGAATTCCTGGGTTCGAGTCCCAGTCGGAGCAGTTCTTTTCTTTCTTTCTCAAATTAGTGTTATCTTGTATCCTCACAAGGCCAGTCTTTAATGCAGACTGTTTGCTTCGTTTATCCTTTACCTTGTGATTTATTCTTTATTTGGAATAACTTAATAATAAATAAAGCATAAATTGAAAACGTTAACGAAGTAGGCAGTCGGCACTAAACACTGGCGTTGAATAAATGCAAGGAGTAATCCTAAAAACATCCGGCATAATACGGTGAGTGAACTATTACGATGCCAACGAGGTGGATATGGGGTACAGGCACCAGCCAAGTTAAGAAGCTTTGCAACCTTAGTCAGTGTTCGCCTATAGGTCACAAACATACACAAAGGGGAAAGCAACTTGATTTTTGGGCTCCAATCAAGAAAAAAAATGCAAGCAGTCAGAAAACAAAAGTCGTAGGTATATGCTAGCGGATTCTAGGGCAGTGAAAAAGGTTGAACATCTGATAAGATGCTCTGGAGCCTGAGTATATGGTCTATTCCAGTTGTGCAGTGATAAAGTGCTGATAAAGTATGCAGTAGTTCTGGGTTCGAGACCTCTTCGGTGCAGTCTTATTCTTTCGTCCTCAGATTAGTTTGTCTCGTATTCTAACAAGGACAATTAAATCTGTAACGTTGATTAAAGATTAGCAGTTAATATGCAGTTGTGAAACACACCATGAGTACCCAGCATACCATTCTAACTGGCGACTCCCAAATCATTTATCAAGAGCCGGTGGACAAATTACACCTAAACTTGAAAGTGTACGCCATTGCGGCAAATGAAGAACGAGCCATGATCACAATAAAACAATTCTAAAACATGACCAATTGGGAAATAAATATTTGATGAATTACCTGGTAATCTGATATGAAATATGTATGCGTCATGACGCAACATCAAAGATGGCAGATGGTTACTGTCAACGATTGGTAGGGCTCATTTTTCGTGTGTGCTTGTTTTAATCTTTTGTAAGTACATATTTTTAATGCATTTTATCTGCTATACAGTTGGTTATCATCATCATTGCTTGTATGTATGTTTAATAGGTGACCAAGGCGCAAGTTTATTACCAGTGCTGAAAATTAAAATTGTGTTTTGCCTGCTTCGAGTGAACTCTCTAGCTCAGTCAGTGGGGCCCTGAAAAGTAAGCAACAGTAATGTTGGTGTGACCAATATGCAAATGAGCTAACACTACCTCTTCTGGCGACAACCCGAGTGCTACTCCTGGACAGTGTCTTTAATAGCCCGCAACTTATTGCTTTCTTGTTTGGCCTACAAGGCTTGCCCAGCATCGAGCAATCTCAAACATAGGGCTGGAAAAGCGTCCGATGGAACGAGGCACAGATCTCTATAGAGGGAAGCAAGAAGGGTGCCTTCTGCTGCAGCATCAGCGTGCTCATTCCCAGCTCTCCCGACGTGGCCCGGCATCAGGCAGAAAACCACAGTTTGGTGTTTGCTTAACGTCTGTGATGTGTGGCGCAGTGGCAACCGTACTGAACCACTGCACTGTGACTGGGGTAGACGCTAATGACCCAGCTGTCGACGCGCCATTAAGCATCAACCCCCCCCCCCCGCTCCAGTAACTATATGACACTTTCTGACTGATATGAATATTTCTTGGCCCCGATCATGGTCGAACCAAATGGTCATGAGAACAACGCAAGCATCCAGCTTCACAAAATAAAACCAATTTTTCAACGAAGACACCAAAACTGGTTCTGGTTGGATTTGGTGTCACTTTAAACCACTGCAGAAGAGAGCAACAAACCATCCATCCATCTCTTTAGCCACCTCCAGTCGCCAACTGTATTCTAATATTATGCTAACAGTTTTTTTTTTGTTTGAAAGGCTTACAACAAAAGAAGAAAGGTGATTTCTTAGCTAAATAGGCACACATTAGCAATATATCTGCAATGCAATCAAAAATAATATTAAAAAAAGACGAGTACCAAAGTGGCTGCTTACTGAGATGAATGTAATTTTAAGAATCCAAAGGCAGGAAAAGAATTCTTGGTAACGGTATAAGTTATGTCAGTTGGTGTTTTCGAAAGGCCGACGCAAGTTCACGTTAGATTTGTGATTTATAGTTGCCAGCTGTTTATTTTTTTTTTTTGGGGGGGGGGAGCAGTAAGCGTTAAAGTATTTCATTTTCTTGTTCGAAACTTAGAAATGCTGAATAAAACCATGCGAGGATTAATTTGCTTTTATCTTATGTTTGCTTAATAAAAGCACGGGTTTCAATTATTTTTCGACAAGGAACGTAGGTTAACATTAGAAAAAATAAAATTAATTTTCGCGTGGTTTTATTAAGGATTTCTACCTTATGAAATTGTTGGCAATATCGTATCACCACACCTCACTGTGCATGGCTTCCATATCGCCACACTTTAGTTTGGTGATATATCCCATCTCGTCCATACCGCCTCAGTTTACTGTGGCGATATGGGATATATCGCTGGGCGTTTTTAGCACTGAGAACGTTAGAGACCGTACGATAAATCCATTTTTCATAATTAGAACTGCCACTCTAGCAGTTCAACGATGTGACCCTTGCAGAAAACAAAAGCAGAAAGCACGGTGCTGCAGATTAGAGCTTAGCTAACCTTATAATTACCATAAATCGTTTTCATAACGCTTTTTGGAATATATACATTTCCTCCTTTTATCTAAGCCTAATAATATCAATTTATATCAATTAGAACTGCTACTGCAGTAGTTTACATTTGAAATTAGGCATGACTACAAGCAGAAAGCTCAGTGTTACAGCGTTTTTAAGCAGCTACAGACTCGTCCCTAATTGGCATAAGCATTTTTATAACGGAAACCACAAAAAAACACATCTTCACCTTTTATTTAAGCCTAACGACGTCTTTCTTAATAGAACTACCATTGCAGCTGTTTAAAGACAGGCATTATAATGCACATATACGCTGTTGTAGGAAACCTGAACATAAATGACGTAGTAGGAATTAAATGCCAAACTTCGGTCAAAAGATTAATTTAACAGAAATCATGAATCGGACCTTGTGCAACCAGCTTCTTTAAACTATGAAAGGTTTCCGTGCTGCAATTTCATAGGGCAGAAAAAAGGGTCCCGTGTTAAGTTTAACGAAGCAAACAAATAAGTTGGTGAATCTTCCTCTACACCATGTCACCCTCCCTTTGCACCATGGCGTCATCCCCGTAGGCAACCGGAAGTGGCGAAATGAGGTCATCAAAATGGCCGCCGACAATGATTAAATAAACACATATCTTTGCAACCACTTGAACGATTTACTTTTTCTATGTAATCACAAGTACATATGCCAAATATTACTTGTAAATACGGCAAAAACACTAAAATAAATAAACAGTAGCTATTCACAATACTGACGAACATAATAATGTTGGGCCCACGTCATCTTAGTCTAAAAATAAATCTAAAGCATTGAATACTTCCATGATGATAGTAAGTCTTTTTGTTTTCTGACGAGAGTAGTCTTTTGTTTTAGCTTTTAGTCTTCGTGTAGCGTACGTACGTACGTTCGTGGCGTACGTCAGTATTAATCAACAATGAGTACATGGCAGTTTATTTCCATCGTCTGCAACGCTGACTCTGGGGGATGGTATTTATAACTCCTCATCACTGTTGCAATCAATGCTGTTAACTAATGACCGCTCTGGCTTTCAGCACTGTGACAGATTAGATTAGATTTATTCGAGAGGGGTAACACAAATGGGTTTTCTGCCCCACTCAACAAGAAAACTTTTAACGTCTGACAAAGTTAATGGCATTTAAAAAAAAAAATCAGCCTTATGTTTGAGGATTTGCTCGCAGGAAAATGGCTATAAAAGCACACGTGCAGTAGCCTTTCTACTGAATAATAAGAAATCACATGGAATACTTAGTTTACTTATTTTTGCTTCTGTCTCAGAAATTTCAAGTGTAATATTTGCCTGTGGATAGGGATTTAATAATAATAATGCTAAATTTATCTTTTCGTAAAATTCCGGGGGGAGGGGGGTCATGATCGACGGGCTTTCTTCTTTCTATTACTCATTCCCTAAACTCTACAAAATGTTTGTAGAAGGAAGCCTTTAGTGCATCGTGCTCTTCATTGCAAAAACTATCTTGGGACGCAGAGACACGATTTTTTCTAGAAAATGCCTAATATTTATTTCACGCCGTAGTCAACGTGAGAAAGCCCTTCTTGGTTACTGTTTCTTCCCTACATAACACGGAGGTAGGGTGAGAACAGGGTTCGACCCGAGACCACCGGTACATAACATAGTCGTGATGAGCATCTGGCTACCATGTTTCCCTTCCCCCCCCCCTCCCTTCAAGCTCCATTAGAAACATGTTTAACACAAACTTAATATTCTAACGGTATGGCCTTACATTAAACATTATCACAGTGGAAGACTCTCCTTCAAAAGGCAAAATTAATTGAAATACCGTTACCTATTAAAACTATCTTACCTTGAAAAGACTTTGTCTCTAAGTAAATATGTTCAGAAGAAATTAGCTTTTCTGGCAATAGCACTATAATTCGTGTTTATTGCTATTTGAGCATCTTTTTATTACACCACAACACTCATTATGTCAAGTACACAAAGATTCCTGCTGAAATCTACTTTGCCAGCGTGTTGAAGCGACGCTACTGTTAACACGCGACTATGCGGTTTTCAACACGCTTACCTATTAGATGCGTCAGCAGTTTTGATAAAATGAAAAATAGTCGTTTCCTGTTTTTGTAACAAAACTGCGGACGTATTCTCAACCACTTCCGCACATTAAAACGGTCTAGTAAAAAATTAATGACAAAGAAGATCGATACTCGATTAACGATTAGTTGCCAACAGCCATTACGTTAAGATAATAAGCATGCTGGACACCATGCTAAACAAGCGGCTACAGCGACGGCCTAGTCACACCGGTCTTCTGTACAGTTCCTCCACCTCCAATGTTGAGGCGCACACCTCTATCATGCACTACAACAGCTATCTCTATTATACTAATCTAAAAGCAGTAGCCATCACAATTGTCGGTTAAAAATGTCTTAACTTTTAGGCCTATTTTGCATTTTAGGCGTAATTGCCAGCTTTTAGGCGTAATTTTAACCAGCAGTTTTAATTTAGTAGTAGCTAACGGAGATATGGATTGTATAGTAAGCCTATTCATTTTTGCAACACGGTGCACCTTCAGCCACACAATTACAGTGTTACAACGTGACGCGCAACGTAGCCTATATAGATCAGTGGTAGTAGGGAAGTGACGAGAGAGACGCTGTTGATGAAGCCAACAGCGACTTGTAGCAACTTGACGTTGCCATAACATGATTTTAGGCCTAATTTTTATTTTTAGGCCTAATTTAAAAAATGTAGTTTTAATTTCGTAAGTAGCAGATATAGGCCTAATGGAGAATTTGGTTCGACAATAAGCCTATTCATTCATGGAACAATGCGACGAAACTATTTTAAACGAAGCTAAAATGAATTTGTTTTTATTGAGTGTTATCCTTAGGATTTTAATTCGACGATCAAATGTTATTATTTAATTTAGTTACGTCGAAGAATTCTATTAGCTATAAGGAAGTAACGAAGTTTTAATTTGCCATGTTATTTAACTAACTTCTCACACTGAATCTAACGTTGTAAACAATGGTCTCAATATTTGGTACCGTTGCGAAGTTAAAAAAACCGACGGACGGACGGACGGTCGGACAAAGTCGTTGCAATAGTCTTCCCACCGGTACGGCTGTACAGAAGACTAAATATGAACCGGAGCAGTCTTTGCTATAGCCGTTGCCAAACCGAAATAGCTTCCGTTATAGTAAAAAGATTTGTTAAGAAAGGTATTGACTACGTAGCATAGGCTAGGAGTTATATATTGTTTGGGATATTGCTTAGGCAACAGTACACCTTAAAGTATGGTAATGCTTTTATATTCATAATTGTATTGTGTAGTATTGATCTTGGGAGAAATGCACTTATTTTAACTAACGGTATCAGCTCTTCTTTGGTTTATTGTTAATTCTAATATAACAAGTTTTTTTGTGTGCCGAAACCATTTCTGGACTAGACAAACTAAAACGAAACTGTCAGTGAAACTAAAACGAAGGACTGTCAGAGCCATTGTCACCAGGTCAGTTCGTGCAATTGATGAAAACATTGGGGGAAAATATAAAGCTGCAGTTGAACTTGCGCTCAGCCAGTTAAGTGTAAGGAAGGACTCGTTGGTACAATTAGATGAAAAAGTGTTTGCTGTCATTGATCAAGAAAGCTTAGTTCAAGAAGTACAAGCAATGTGCATCATTGCCATGTCTAGCATTAAAGGTCAACGCTTTGTAAAGCAAAATGTAGTTGGATCTCAGGTCGGCCACGGTTGAGGGGGCTCTGGGACTAATTACACGAAATTGCCTGATGTTAAAAAAATTGATGGTCTGATACTTGAAAGGCAAGAATTTTAGGATCAATTAGAGTCTGCAATTCACAAGAAAGCTAATTTAACCCCTGTATAAGTTTTATTACCTGCGATCTTTGATGCAAGGCACTGCTTTAACGGCAATAAAGCGATTGACACCACCTGGTGCAAATTACGTAGATACACTTAAAATACTAAAAGAAATATTTGGTCGAAAGGACAGTATAATAATTTAATACTCAATTCAATAAACTGTTAAATTTACCTTCTTGTCGGAAAAGCCCAGTTGATGTTGGTGTACTTCGTGGGTTGTATGATGAAAGTCAAACACACATTCATAGTCTTGAAGCTATAGTCGTGGAGAGAACAGTCTTTGGGTCTCTTTTAACGTCCGTTTTTCTAAAAACGTTACCCACATAGATTATGATTGACTACAGAAAGGAGAAATGTGACGATACCTCTTCTACTGATTGGAAGGTTCTGGTGGATTACCTCAAGACGGAAATCACAGCCCGAGAAGAAGAGGTGTTTATACAAGCTGCAATCGTTGAACCTGACAAAAGCATTCGTTCATTTACAGGGAAGTCTAATCTTTTGAAGTTGCAGAAGGAAGAAGTTTAATTGAGAACCCCAATAGTCTTTTCCTTGCCTATCGGGACAACTACAGAACCAGGGAAGGCTCCGTCACAAAGTCCATGCTGTGTATTTTGTACCTAAAAAATTTTAGGACAGTTTCATGCAAAACTGCTACTGATTTTGCTACTCGAAGCGACATTATTCGATAGAACAGAAGTGCAAAGAAAAATTATAGCAGCTATGGCCGGTGACATCATGACTGTGAATGGCAACCAAAACCAGTAGTTCAACCGCCTCAACCTACTAGGCACTTCCTTGTTGATTGTTGCCATCTTGATGGTTTTCGTCGTCGTTTCCATCTTCCGCATGACATTGTGCGTCAATTGGGCGATAAGTCTGTCCTCCTGTCCGGTGTTTTTCAATTTTTGCAGGAGGTACAGATGTATGACAAGATTTAGGTTAGGGGTTTGCATAATATCTCTGTAATGTGTGGTGCAGTGGCAACCCGGACCACTGCACTGTGACTGAGGTTGGCGCTAATGACCAAGCTGTCGACGCGCCATTAAGCCTCATTCCCCCCCCCCCCACTGGGCAGAATAACAAAACCATGAATCCAACGACTTCCACATTCGGTGTGTTAAATGTAGTCCACAACGAGAAACGAGCAATACTGCTGCGAACAACTTCAGCACTGTTTCGTTACAAGGGACTTCAAAGGTAAGATGTCTGTTTGACAATAGAAGCCAGCGTACATTCATTTGTACTTCTGTGTCTCTATGCATTAGAACTGCAGAATGTTGGAAAGGAAAATGTCAAGTTGAATGTATTTAGTGAAGAGCAAAAAAGAGAGCCTGGGTTTCAAGCGAATGAGACTAATTAATTCGTAAAATAGTATCTGCGGGGATACCTTTGTAATTGAATCTCTAGAATACGACAAGCTTTGCCTTTACTCTCAAGTCCTTCCCAATGAACAGGTGGTGTCATAATTGCAATTAATTGCGATTCAGCTTTCTGACTTATTTGAAGATGACACTGGTAAATTCAAATTGATTGACATTCTTGTTGGAGCAGACATGTACTGGCGATTAGTCACTGGAAAAACACACAGGTTAACTAACTTGCTTGTTGCAGCTGAAAGTCGTCAGGAATGGACTGTGTGCTTCGTCTCACTGAGTGAGCGTTTAGCATGTGCTTTTCATAGGTGTAAGTCAAGAAGAAGACGATAAGATAGGAGTAGGTCAGGAAGACAGAGAACATAGGGATACACGAGTCAGAAACTAAAAGCTGATAGGCCTAGCATAGGGGCAGCAGATAGCATATAAGATAGAATAGGGATTTATGATTCAGAATGTATGGACGACACTGTGAATGAAGTATTTCGTTATTTTACTGAGACAGTTAAACTAATTGATGACCAATATGAAGTTAGACTGCCCCGGAGGGAAAACCGGCATGATTTGGATTCAAATTGGGAGGTAGCTCACGAACACTTCAAACGGCTGACGAAATGATTTAAATCAGATCCACCTTATTTTCAGCATTATGAGGAGGCTATGAAAGAATATACGTAAACTGCTCATGCTGCATTAGTAACTTAAGAGATCTGCAGAGATAAAACACTCTATTATTTGCCACACAATGCTGTAATAAATGAGGCGATAAAGACAACAAAAATAACTAAAGACAACTAAGCTCAGTGTGGTTTTTGATGCCTCATCTCACGCCCTTAGAAGCTTGTCAGCCATCGACTGCTTGTGGCATGATCTGAGTTTGAACCAAGACATCCTCAAGTTATTATTGAGATTTCGGACATACACAATAGCCCTTGTTGGAGACATTGAGAATGCATTCCTTCACATTTCGTTATTTGAGGAGGATCGCAATGCAACATTGGTCAGTTGGATTCAGGGATGGACACAACTCCATTTCATTGTCAGTTACATATTCAGTTACATAGTCAATTACATAGTCAGTTACATAGTCATAGACATCATGTGAGCAGCAATTCAGTTAATTAGTTCCAAGTCCGGAATTGACTTGCACCCATCACTGGTTGGATTCCATTAGGTGCTTCTGCATGCAAAGACATGTGCCTTTTTGTATTTTTCGAAAGACCAGGGTTTTGTTTGGTGCTGCGTCACGCCCATTTCTTTTAGCAGCTGTTGTCCGATGTCATTGAAAGAGTTTTGTGTGGTTAAATCCAAAAGGATGATGGATGACAAATTACTAACTGGGTGATTTAATGCTGGGATGTCGTTCTGTCAGTGAAAGTTTCTGCATGGGAGAACAGCTCAAACAATAATTAAAGGCACTTGTATGCACATGTGACTGATACTAAAGAGTTGACACAACAGTGGAAGGAAGATGCAGGATGCTACAGGATGACAAAGCAGAATTTGACACTCGTCAAAAGGAGATGAAAGCCTTGAAGGTCAGTGGGTTTTACAAACTGATGAGTTGAAGTTTAGTAGTCATTGTGCGTCAATTGGGCGATAAGTCTGTCCTCCTGTCCGGTGTTTTTCAATTTTTGCAGGAGGTACAGATGTATGACAAGATTTAGATTAGGGGTTTGAATAATATCTCTGTAATGTGTGGTGCAGTGGCAACCCGGACCACTGCACTGTGACTGAGGTTGGCGCTAATGACCAAGCTGTCGACGCGCCATTAAGCCTCATCTCCCCCCCCCCCCCCTTACTTCAATTTGCTGATAGGGAGTTGGCAACAAACTGGAACATTTTGAAGATTTCGGCACACCTTTTCGACCCCTTTGGCTTTCTCAACCCAATTTTAGTCCGAGCGAAACAACTTTTGGAAGACTAAGGGATTGCCGCAAGAGATGTAGGGAAAATGACTTCAGTGGAAATCTGAATTGCCACAACTAGATTTGCGCAGAATTCCTCGAAGAATCTGCTTACATTATGTAGAGTTAGACGATAGTTTTCAGCTACATGCCTTCTGAGATGGAAGTATTTGGGCATACGGCCTCAAGAAACATCTTCCAGAGAAATACGCAGCAACCTTCTAGTGAGCAAATGCAGGGTTGCCCCTTTCAAAATGCATACCTTACCACTACTTGAACTGTTGGGAGCAGTGATGGGAGCTCGACTTCAGGTGTACGTAAAGGTGAGCTTACGGTGGACAAATGCTAAGTTGTAACAGTGGGTGGAATTACAATTGTATTAAGTAAGGTGTCAAGTGAAGCCATTTCCTTCAAAACATTTGTACGAAATCGTGTTGTTGAGCTGCACAGGCTGTTAGAATTAACTACTTGGAAAGTTTGCCCGGGAAAGGAAAGTATCACAGATAAATTAGCAAGAGGCGTGTCACTTGGTAAACTACGGGATGACCAACAATGGTAGAATGGACTTCGTTTGGCTGTGCAAACCAGAAACAAAGTGTCCAACAGCATCACCAGAGGATGTGTCTGAAAATGTGGAGGATCCTGAAGCAAAAGAAATATCAGTTTCTTATATCAGTGTTTCAAAGAAGTTGTCACTTGACATAGCAAATTTTTCGTTTTACTACCATCTCATAAGGATTGTTGATTGTATTCAGAGCTTCATTTGAAACCTCAGAAGACAGAAAAAATCCGTGAGTGTTTCAGCTGAGGAAATTTCAGAAACGGAGCTACTTTGTGTGCAGGTGGATTAAGAAAAAAAATTGCCCAGAAGAGATGAGACCGTTTAAAAAAACTGGGATAGTTTCATGTTTTTTGGATATCGTGAAATTCCGCCCATTTCCAGATGACAAGGGCATTAATCGTCTAGGAAATAGATTTAGATTTTCAGAATTATCTGGTGATGAACAGAATCTCATTATTCTATCTGCAAGATATTCCTTCTGTGAGATGTGGATTTTGAACTGTCACAGACGTCTCTTCCACACGGGATTTAGAAACATCCTAGTGGGGTTGTGGGAGAGAGGATGATTCGTGGACGGCAATCAGTAAAAAGAGTGCTTCGTAACTGTTTTGTTTGTCGTCGAAATTGAGCTAAACAGCAAAGCAAACTGAAGCTCCTTTACCTAATGATAGGGTTATGAAATCGAAAGCAGTTCTTTTCAGGGAAGTTGATTTTGCGGCTCTTTGTTTGAAAAGTTGGAAAGAAAACAGAAGACGGCATAAGTCTTCATAGCCCTTTTCAGATGCAAGTTTAACAAGTGCTCGATTCCTGTTAGCCTTACAACGTTTTGTGTCTTGCTGTGGAATCTGCAAAACTCTTTATTCGGACAATGCAAAGACTTTCAAACGGGGCAGAAAAGGATTTGCAAAAGTTGTGGAAGTCACTTGCAGGACAAGAAGCACTTGAGTACTTTGTGGAACGAGGGATTAAGTGGAAATAGATTTCAAAACGAGCTGAGTGGTGGGGAGGTGCATGGGAACGAATGATTCAAACTGTCAAGAGAAGTATGAGAAAAGTTCTAGGAAGGATTTGTGTCACATATGAAGAGTTGCTGACAGTCCTCACCAAGATTAAGGCTATGATAAACACTCATTCGCTAAGTTTTCTGGCAGATGACCCTGGAGATGAGTTGTCGTTAACTCCTGGACATTTTTTGCTTGTTAGAATAGTATGTGCCTTGCCTCGACCCCGTGAGGAATTCTTGGTGCCAAAATCAATGGATAACAAGCCAAAAAGTGGTGTTACCGTCAATGTCTTCTTGACCACTTTTGGAGGAGATGGAAGCAAGAGACCTTAATGTTCCTTAAGTCTGTACACCAGGTGAAGCACCCTCCTGGGGTCTCTTGAGTTCAAGGTAATAGACCTCGTGTTGGTACAAAGTGAAAAGCTACAGTGCCATTTGTTGAAGATAGGTCGCATCCTGCAGGTAACTGTTTGACAAGATGACAATAACCAGATAGGATTCCTTGAATTTCTGACTAGAGTAATAGCCTAATACCAAAACAATGCTATTAAAACTGCAAGTGAGTGAGATTACAAGGGGATCTAACCTACCTATTAGAAAACAAATGTTTTGCTATTTTTCTTGACGTAATTAGATTACAGTTGCTAAGGTAACGCTGCCAAAACTGAGTATTAACATTATGGGGCATACTAGAAGTAAGAGCAATACAAATGGGCCGATCTATCCTTCTCTGCCGGGAACCCAAGGTGTTGTTAATATTTTCAAAGTTGCAACAATGAATATTGCCAAAAAACCAACTACTGACATTGCAGGGATTATGGGAAGTAGGTGCAATATATGTAGATGAGCTAACTCCGCCCCCCCCCCCCCTCCCCCGGGAACCAAATCCACTTAACTGCCATAATTTCAATTTTAATAGCAGTATTAACAACATAACCCAAAATTTCCACTTTATCCCAGGAAAATTCCACTTATTTCGAGTCATTCACATAAATCTCACTTTCTTCCAGCTCTTTATTCCAAGTAATTGTGGAAATTGGTGGGAATTACACTTAAACTCTCAAAGTTACGATCCGATTATAAGAAAAAGCTTCCAACTCTGATACGAGCCCATAGCAAAACGGGTGAGCCTCAGTAACTAGAAGTGGTAGGCCCTTTAAATTTTCCTTGATTCAAATAAGACATTTCCACCTTTCGAAGGAACCTAATTGGAGTCATCCACCTAAATTAAAAACGTCACAACAACAGTTGAATTTTTGATAAAGCCAAGTTTTCTGAGCCAAGTTTACTTCAAACAACAGTTGAAAGTTGAGAATGAGCAAAAATCCTCTTTTTTAAAGAATTTGAGATATTTTTAGGTTGTGTTTGTCCCAGGCACATAAAAAAAATCGTTGGGCACCGTGCCATTTAATGCCCAGCTGCCAATTTTCAACGAGCTAGGTTGAATAGTCTCTCTCTAGTCTAGTTCCAAACAATTCCAATACATCCATAGACTAATAATTTTGATGCCTACTTGTCTATTTTCTAAGTGCACGTTATTCCTACACTTTTCAAACTAGAACTTAAACCATTCATTTCCAGTTTCAGTTGATGCCTGAACGTGCTGTATGTAAAATTTGATGCTTGTCAGATGACTGGGTGCTTTGGAAAATGGTTCCAACCAAAGTACCAAATTTCAAATTTTAACAAAATATTTGTTTTGCAGTTTCACACTTCACGAGGAAAAGAATTTCTGGTAACAGAAGCACGTGAAAATTTTAAGACGCCCAAAACGGTTTTGCTTTGTGACTTCTAAACGTTAGAACATACTGAAAACGGGCCAGTTACTTATGCTCTTCAGAATTTTAATTTTCCAACCCAAATTTAGCATTCAGGACACCGTTCTGACCAAATTCGACACTGCTGTAATGGGTATACACTATACACTGAAAACTGGCTTTTTGTGGGTGTAACGGTGGGGTGGCGAGAGAGGTCTAATGTTCACAGATCTTCTAGCTTATCTTGTTTTTGGTCAGACCAAACTTTACCTGAAGTGTGTGTCTGCGGCTTTTCAGTTTTATGTTCTGCGGTCGTGCTCTGTAGCTCTACAACTGCAGCTTCTACGATTATTCTCTGTGGTGCTCCAACCACATCTTTTGTGTTTATTTTAGTGGCTCTTCAGCTGCATATTCTGCCTCATTTTCCTTGGCTCTTTTGCAGTATCTTCTGCAATTATTCTCTGCAGCTGCACTCCGGCCACATCGTCAGCGTTTATTTTCTGTGGCTTTTTACCCCCATTCATATGCTTGATTTCTGCTCTGACTTCTCACCCCTTTCGTTTATCCTGTAAGTTTTCCTATCGTTCATTTGTCTAGTAAGGGGAGGTCCATAATGCTAGAAATCTGTCTTGCGCCCAGGCAAGTACATGATTGTAACGCAATTAGACTAATACCTCAAAGAATAACATAATAATAATAATAATAATAATAATAATATATGGGATCGACTGGCACATGACTTACCGGTTCTAACTGTTGGCAAGCTTTGTTGGATTTATAGAATGACCGGCGTGTCAACAGATATGAAGATAGAGAGCTGCAAATGAAACGATGCAACCGAGAAACTCCTGATTATGCAGACATGGCTGAAGCGATAGCGATAATATTAATCCAACAGATGAGATTCAAGTGTCGCAGAGTCTAGCTGGATTGGCTGCGTGTTACGGACTGCAAAAATAACATCATGCAAACGAATAAACCTATTCAAAAGCAGCAAAACCAGACATAATCTCAACTAAAATGATGCGGCTGTGGAACCTACGAGCTGAGTACCAACGTAACCAAAATGGATCAGACAGAAGCATACAGACATTAGAAAACATCCAGCAACTGCTACTGAAGAGCTGTTTCCTTCAAGAACTTGGTGATCCCTCAATGATTATTGGCTGGATCCTGGGAGGATTCTGGACTTCCTGTGATGAATTGGGGCTTCCTGAAATTACTGAAACAGTCAAAATATGAGTTAATGAAAGATGGCACAGAGAATGGCAATAATAGGTTTTACGCATATTTGGAAGCAGTACTCTTATTTCCACAGCAGTTAATTAAGGTAAAAGTTAAATAGTTTGTTCGTGGTTCTGGTGTTTGCTGTTTGTCCTAATTGCCAATCATCTTCACACAACTGATGTTGATATGACTCCCGATTTGAGAAACATCTATCGACAGCAACGTCATAAAGCACTTTCTCGCTCTAGGCCGAAACATTACTTTTAGCAGTGTTTTTTAGGCATGTTTTAATTTCTTGCACTATTTTGGCTTGTTTCACACGTAATTTATGTGCGAGGAGAAGCACGAATTTTTTTTTACTATTATTGGCTGTTTCATGAAGGTTTGCGGCTCTTTTGTTAGCAATTGATTCTCCCGACGCAAACGTCACACTTGTCTTATAACCCGTATTCTTATTTTTACAAAAAAAACTTTTAATATTTGGTATTAAATGTTTATAGCCCCTACTCACGCAATGCCATAATAAAGTCTGACATTATTAGCGAACCCATTCCAAGTAACAGAGAACATAAGATACAATTCACTCATCATTAGTCACCATCAGAAAAATACTGTTACATTTAAGTCATATAGGGAGTCAAATGCAACGCTCAAGTTATATAATTCCAATTATGACATACAAGTACAGTTGAAATAGAAACACACTATGAAGACTTATATAATGTTCCATATAATGTTCCTATGGTTGATGTATTTGTTGAATGTGTGTGTCAGTGATCTTCAATCTTCAAATAATTTTTATCTTAGAAAAATATACCCCCAAAAACCGAAATCTCAATACCTATTGCACAATTTTATTGATTTTCAAACTTAAATCTACAAATAGAGCATGAAATATATGTGAATTATATACGACTAAGCAGGTTCAACAGTTTTTATGGAGACACGGCTGCTAAAAGACAAGCCAAGACAGACACTAGCACAGGATGAGTAGTTCCTTTGTAATATTTCGCAACACACGTGATTACAATAAAATGGTCTTGAGTTCTCTAACCACAAAGATGTGAGACTACCATAGGGGCAAATAGTAGTGGTTTTACGATCAACCATTCATTATATATTTCCACATAGAAGATCTTAAAAAAAAGCCTTTCATTGACGTCTTGTGATTTCAAGAGTAAAATTTAGCAGTAACACCCGTAAAATAAAATGTACTCCTACAGTCTACGTTACCTTTAAAGTTAGCCTGCTAACAATTACTGATCGCACATTGTAAGATCACATGTATTCTAAAACTGGAACATTACACTGTTATAAAAGTAGTTTTGGCATCCTACCTGAGATAATTCTGAAAGCAGAATTTGGAAATCTCTAAGTAAGAGGTTGAATACTGATCCTCTACTGCAATCTAAAATTTAACAAAATTTATACTGACCAACAAAAATTATTTCAAAACTCAGAATTGTTCCAATAACCGTACGTGAATAAGTAAAGTACTCTCCGACTTTATTGGTTAATTATTTATCCCAAACGTTGTAGCAAACATTTAACAAATTAGTAACTAACTTGCTCATACACACTACATAAATGTATGTAAAGATTTGCGACAGACTCAGTTTTATTGTAATGATCGACTGGTTGGCTGAATTCGTGTTTTTCTGAAGCTACATAAAGTGGTAAATACAGTTTCGAAAAACTTCTCCACTATTTGCAGAACTGAAAGGCAGCAGACGCCCAAGAAAAATCCTAGGCTTCCTCCAACATCGCTTACAAGTCCAGTGAATCTGTAGGCAAAATATTCCGTCACTGTTTCTTTCAAATTGTCAGCGTAGTACAGGACGAACTCAGTTTCACTTCCGTTGGTCTGACCCTCGACATCTACGGAAAGTCTGTAGATAGTATCATTGCAAGTTCTGCTACAAAGGCAGTCTTCATTCTTCATGTCAGTGTAGAATTTCCTGACCAAATCGTACGATGTCTTGGCGTCCTTTAAGGTTTCGCAATCGTGTAAAAAACCAGACTTAGCCATGAAGGGCAATCTTAAAAATAAAATGGTCCGATAAGAGATGTAAGCATTAAGGAATTTACCCGAAAATATTGAGTAAGGCATAATACCAGGGCGGACTTTAGTTTCATCCACATTGCCAACCATAACATAACTGTTGTACTCGACCCTGTAGTTTTTGCTTTTTACGAAAGAATAGTACAAATACCTACACCAGAGGGGTTCAGTCAAGAAGGATTGGCATGTTTATGTTGGATAAAAAATGCGCATCCTTGTTCACTTCCCTATTTTTGTTGTTTCTGTGTTTACTGCACTTTTAACTATTGTACTTATACCTCGACAATTCGTCCCTGAATTTTTTATCCCCATACAATTCATTGCAGAAAATTTGTGCCCAGAAATTCCGTCCCAGGAAAATAATTATCCCAAAGTTTGCCAAACAATTCCTCCATTTCTGTTTTCATATTCATTAATTTTTTTGACGGGAGTAAACACATAGGGTCAAATACCTAAAAATGTATAGCTGTAAAAAATGGCACGTCTACCTCTAATTTTAAGATTTTAAAGCAATTGGAATAAGGAAAAGTTAAAAAAGTCCGGGATGAATTGTGGGATAAATTGGCCTGGGATTAAATATCCGGGTGTAAATTGTTGGTGGACGAAATGTTACTGCCCAGATTGTCCAGAAACTACATGAGCAAAAAATAAAAGTTGTGTTTAGGTTGTCTAAGTGGATGATATCTGAGTCAGCATTGGTAGTGTCATAAAAGATTACACCATGTATTGTATTTAATGGTTGCTTGTTAAATTAGAGAAAATTGGTAGTTACTACATAATAAACAGGGTTGAGTGCCTGCCTGTTGTATGCTTTATTTATCCGTTACAGTGGCCTGTTGACATTAGGTCTATCTTCATGCTTTAACCTACAATCCTTGCCTAAACTGACAATTAATTTTGAATTCATTGGCTAATACATAACGTAACCGAATGATAAAACATCGAAGGTATCGAATTGGAACCAACATTATAATTCACACTAATACTGAAATGTTTTTTGGTCAAGCTACTTAAGTTAAATCACTTTTAGAGTTAACCAGAAGATATGGTACTTCAGGTCTCAGTATGTGATCCATGGAAACACACACAAGTCGTATTTTTGATACGTAATGTTTTGTGTCTTATGTCGCCTTAAGTAAATAAATGGTTGTGTAGATTAACTAGGCAAATGTTGAACCGCACCAAACTTTTTAAAACTGAGTATTGTGAAGTAAGGGTTAAGTCGGAGACAGGAGTCTGAACTGGAGAACATCCTATCAAGGTAATAACTGAGAGAATGTCCAAATGAGTAGGAATAGAGCGTGTATATCTTAACAGAACTTGGTAGTCTCTCTCACTACCCTTATTAGCAAGTCTATAAGCTTTGTGCGCCCTTTGACATGGTTCCCGCATCTCTTATATTGATTAAATCAGCTTGTCTTAGGAAGCAAGCCTAAGATCAAGGCGACTAATTCTAAAGGGTCAAATAATAACTAAAATAGACTCGCCTAAAATCAGCAACCTAAACTATATTAAATAATATGAACTTTGTTTACCTGCATTTGATTCCAGACGTGGATTTAAGTTTTTCCTCAATGCATCGATTGCGGCAATCCGTTTTTACTTCTTCGGTATCACAAGGACTTTCACTTCTGTTCAGGCCAGCAAACTGAAATTTTGTTAACAAAAAATAGACGATTGTAAAGCTACACACTAAAAATAATTTGGCCGTAAGAGGAAAACACGAAAGAATGTATTTTTTAAGCCTATTTATTTCATTTTGTACATCTGTGAATAATGTCATCAGAAGTAATGTGGTACAGCCTCCTGTGAACTAACTTTCAGAATTTTCATCTTGTTTCGAAATCCGGATGTTAACCACTGGGCTATGATTGCTCGCTTTGCTCGGTATTTTCAAAGGTCCCTTACAAAGTTCGCAGTGGGTCTGAGTACTCGCCTTCCCCCATTTGTAGCTGAGCACGGGGACTGAACAGGGGATGCTGGACGAAGTGAAGCACCGTGTTACAATGGGCAAATAAATCACTGTGTTTTAATTTCGTGATTTAATTGACAATAACCAGTACATAAAAAATGAGGAATGAGCCTCTTCTTTCAACCATTACAAGCCAAACAAAAAGCCGGTACGACTCATAGGGCATATACCTTTAGGCGTACAACTAAAAGACGTGAAACTAATGCTTTTTAGGTCTTTTCTGTTTATGATCTTTCATTGTGT